>JBAJNP010005857.1:0-27513 GCA_036877545.1 Yasuhikotakia modesta
GTTAAGTTTGAGTCAGGAGGTTGTTAACAGCCCCTAACATGTGTAAACATGTCAGTCACTGGTAATCACATTGGCTTTAATGGTTTTGGGCAGATGTTATGAACTCTTGTAATGTCTAATTCACATGAAATAATAAATAAATCCAAACACTACAGCGTCATTCTGGTCTACAATCAGCTGCATTAAAACTAAACAATTCACCAAGCGACACACTGACACCAGCTACAGATATGGGCTATAGCCTTGATCATTCAATCATCATTATAAATGTTTACTTATCAACATCACTCCAGGAGTAAACTAACATGGTTTAGTGCATTTGCTATCTAGTCAAATGAAGCGTGAGGTTCTAAGTGTTTCTAAGTGCAATGGAGAGCTAGTTAATGCTAACTGATGTCTGCTAGTCCCAAGACAAGGTCTAAGCACTGACCCTCGAACCTTTAACACCTACATCTAGGTTGAACTGGATCTACAGTCTGAACGAATCACGGCAGAGAAACACGGTCAGCAGACAAAAACAGATGAACAAACAGTCTGGCATGTCGGTTAGGTTTCATTTGAGATGTAAAACAAACAATATAAGACCTCAAACGGTCTCCTGATAAACTGTATGATCAGCATAAACTGACATCATCAAAACTTCTCATTTTATGTAGGAGGCTTTATCTAAATGTTTGTTTTGTCTGCTGACAGGCGACTCCTGCCGAGGTTAAAGGTCAAAGGGGGAGGAGCTTCAGTCTGCAAACTTACTTCATCCCAAAGCGCAAGCAGAGATGATGCGGATGAGGAGGAAACAGAGTCCTTGTTTGTGAGGAGGGACAAAAATAAGATGAGATGTTTCACAGCTGTTGTTTTGAACTTTAAGACGTTTGCATACAATCTGTAGACCTGGTTTACTGATCTAAACTGATCGTCTCACAGGCAGAATATGGAAGCAGTTTCCCAGCGGGAGCTTTGAATGTGTCCAACACAGCTTTAAACTTTCACAATCATCTGTTTGCCTTCATCTGTAATTAGATGATGATCAAAGCCTGACAGGTCAATGGGAAATACACTGACTGTAGTAAACTGTAGCTGAAAATAACTATATTGCACCTATGTGAGCAGATCAATGGCTTTTTAATTAGGTAAAAAAAAAGTTCATTTTTAATGGGAGTGTCTAAAATATCCTCTGTTCCCTATATAGTGAACAGTGTGGCATATATAAAAACAGTAAACAAGTAAGCAAGGTGAGAAAATATCTGGCCATCAAAGACATGTATTTGTTTATAGGCACTATTTGTTTCTGTTTTCTTCACTGTCAACCTATTTGTTGGGAGAAATGAATGGTGTTTCGTTAATTTTGTTATGCATGATTACCTGCATGCTACGCAGAACACAATGTTAAACACAATGTTGACAATAACCGCCTCAGAGATGCAGAATGTTTCACCATGTTTTTACTTTTTTCAACAGACATCACGTCATGATTCTGATAAACAACCAACTGCTACTCTGATGTTCTGAGCCCGGAGGTCATTATGATGATGCCATGAACAAAGAGAGGCTTGTAACGGCCCATAATGCACCAGGAGATCCGTCAGCAGATATAATCAGAAACACTCACTCTGAACGTCAGGTCATGGGCCAGGGGGGAGGTGTTGAAGTACTCAAAGATGGAGTCCTGAAAGTCTGGTAGCTTCAGGCCTACAGATGAGAGAAGAACAGCTGGTGAGGAGAGATACGAAACTACACGTCTTTTGAATGTTCAGGTCATACGCTGGAGAATCTGACAGCAGATCAGATAATACACCTGTGGTTTCATTAATACGGTTCCTCGTGGTTCTATGATTTTTGGTAGCCAACGTCACGTCAGATGTATCTGCAGTTTTACCTTTGTCTGAGCGTGAACGGCTCTCCTCCATTTCCTTCTTCATGTTCTCCAGCTGTTCCTCCAACTCTCTGTTCTTGGCCTCTGTGTCTTTCAGTTTGCTGTAGAAGAGTCCAAAACGTAAGTCTTCACGAAATACCAAAAATGTCTTTCTATTTGTTTCTGCAGATCTGACCTCTCAAAGGAGATGTTGGAGGCTTTGACCTTGCGCAGCTCCTCCTGAACCAGCTGCTTGGCACGGATTTCGGCTTCCAGGGCCGACTGCAGCTCCAGACGGGCGGACATGTCCAACTTCTGACTGCGACGCACCTTCCACAGTGGATCCTGGCAGGAAAGAGATGCAAACCACAAATTAGGAATGTAATTGTAGTGAGTGCACAACTGGATTATTGCTATTTGCAACAAAATTTAGCTGCTAAAGAACGATAAAGCGTAGAAGAGCGTACAGACCATAAAATCCTGTTTCTACAAGCACATAATTATAACCATCCCACATAATTTGATAATTTCATTTTTAAAAGTAAAAGATACATGGAAAGAATATAAGCATGGAAGTACGGCACATAACACAAATAATAAAATTCCTCCTTATCTAAAATAAAATGAAAACAGTTTAATAGCTACTGATCTCAACTGACAGCAAGCCACTCCAGCACTTGTAGCAACAAGCGTTGCTACAGCATAAGATTCGTTTCCATTTATGATTTATGAGAAGAACCAGCTGAATGTTGTGGCATGAGAAGAGTATCACACCATCAACACAAACATCTCGGGGACTGACGACACTCGTGTTTGTGGTGATTTAACAGCTGATGGGAAGTGGGCAGAGATTATGGCTGTGTTCCAGACAGAACTTGACAGTTTTACATTAGTGCTGCGAGACTGCTGGTACTTTCAAACGCACCCATGATCCGACCTTCTGCTGCAGAACTCAGTCCTTTGTTCAAGCTTATCATGTTAATGAGTCTCAGCACCACTGACTCGATATCCACCCGATAGTGAGCGGAAACACTGACCTCAGAAGAACAATGGAGGGCGCTTATCTGAAATGTTTTCCATGTTTTATGAATTATGCTTGGTAATGAAATGAGCTGATGCAGCGTTTTCATTCATCTGCCCTTTAAAAAAAATATTCGTAAGCCATATTTTTACCTCAATGAAATCATTTGACGATGGCCGTTTGCTGTCATGTGATTTATTTCCCACTTAAACAGGAAGTTTGTGCAGCATTTTGAATGACTCATTCTTTGTTTTTATACAGCCAGCAGGCTTAGTTACATCACATTGGTAGATATCTAATCTAAATAAACAGTTATAATTATACATAACACACTAAGCAGCTCTCGGGGGAACGACATTCTCCTGCTAGACAGAATCTGATTGGACAAAAGTCTGTGCAGTGCAGGATGAGTGATCAACTACTGTCAATTTCCCCAGAACAGAAAACCTAAAAATTTATGTTGTTAGCAGTCAAAGCACTGACTACCGAATTACACTCTATTCTACACTAGCAAATAGCTTTCTTAAAAGCTAGCAGATGTGTTCTGAAAGCCACAAATCTCAAATATTTATGGACAGATGAATGACAGATTTATTGGCCAGCAGCCAGATGACAATCTTGTGCTCCGGCTCTTATCTGGAATTCCTGCACATGGACTGGAGGTCACTCACCCGCTTGGTGACCCGAGGAGCCACCACAGACCTCTGGGCCGGGATGTTTGCTCCGGAGCTTTGCTGATACCGTAATTAAAGTGACCACAAATAAAAAGAAACAAAGTAACATCTAAACAAACTCTCCCATTCCCTTAGAGACGTTAACTAACTTAACTGCAGAAATTACCTTTTAAAACGAACAAAACCAAACAGGACATTTTAATCTGATATTATCAGGTCAATGATCCAAACACAGGAAGTTTATGACATACGCCACCACCTGCCAACCCCAAATCTGTTTATTTTGACTGTATCTTGTAGCAACTTTGCAATTAAACCAATTAGTTCGTTCAGAGAATAAGCAAAGTTGACCACATCTTTGGGTGATGGCTTCAACCCAAACATCATTGGACACAAATCAGTAGTTCTCAACAGCAGATCCCAAAACGGTGATAATCATCACTTTCATGGGGGAAAGACACTAATGCCAATATCCTTTAACAGTTTGTAACTCCTTAGTGAAGGATATTAAATCAAATGTGACCCTCAATGACCTACAATGCTGGCCTGATGTTTCCCTCCAATCAATTTCCATTAGACCTGCTATTTGAAGAACTCAACACATCATACTTCTCTTGGTCTAAATTTGATCAGCACAGGCTGTTACAGTGCTTTGGCTCAGAGGAGTTTCAGTGGAGAGAGAAGAGAGAGTTTTCCACTCACTGACCAAATTAGAAGACGTCTCCTCAGGAGACTGGAAAGTGGAGCGTAACAGCCGATCGACTGTTTAAGCAGTTGTTCAGAGTGAAATCTTGACTATGCAGCTGTGAGCAGTTGTTGTGAGGAGTTGTTGTGATCTGAGGGTGAGTGTTGATGTTTACCAGCGTTCTGGACCCCAGACTGGAACTACGCAGAGATTCCAGCTCTTCCGTCATCTTGGAGGCTAGAGCCTGAAGATATCCGCGAGCATCCTTCTCATCGCTCACCCTGCAAACACACAGTCTGTAAATACCCTGCCATTCAATCGCTACATGCACTGCTAGTCATGGTAATAGGGGGATGAAGATTCTCTTACTAGAAAGAATTTGATTGGACAAAATCTCTGTAGTGCAAGATGACTCAATACATTTGGTCTATTTCTCCACAAGTCCTGTTAATGTTAAAAGACATGTTTCTTACCATTGGATGATCTCGGCGATCTGTGCCTCCCAGTGAGCCACACTCTCTTTTTTAGAAGCCAGGTCCTGAAGTTCATCCTCCAACTGTCTGTTCTGAGCTGTTAATTTGTCCACAAACGTGCCGAGCTGCAGAAGAAGATGATGCAGGATCAACGTCTAATAGTTACTCCAGTAGACTGACACTCAACGCTGCTCAAAGCCAACAAAATACTGGACCTCCTACCCTGTCTGTTTCAGCAGTGAGTTTACGGTTCTCCTCGCTCAGGAGATTGCGTTCCCGTTCATATTTATCCTTCAGGGCACCCGTGGTCTCATCCATCTCAGTTTGCCTGTGAATACGGAGGGAAAGAGAGGGTCAAAAATCATTCAATGACTGTTATAATCTAGAGACTCTAGATTAGGTCCATCACAAGGTTGAATGAAGGCATGTTTTTGTTTCCCAAAACGTTTCTCACCGCTCTCTCTTGGCTTTTTCCAGTTTGTCTTTCAGCACCAGCAGCTCTTTGTGCAGAGACAGCTGCTGGCCCTCAGAGTCATGAAGCTCCTTCTTCAGGCTCTTCAGCTCTGTGGTGTGAGAAGCTTCACGTCTCACCAGCTCCTCCTCATAGAACAGAACCTTCTTATCCAGCTCAGACTTCACCTTGGTGAGCTCCTGCTGGGTCTCTGACCCGAGGCCTGAGGCCCGGCCGGTTCCCTGCTTAACCTGAGGAACAGAGAGGTTAACAATCTGAGAAGGAACGTCTGAAACGACACGCAACGGCAACATGAAGGCTTAAAATAATTCTAGTGGCTGAGGTGAGAAGTGAGGCGGAGTTAAAGATGTGACCTCTGACCTTGAGTGTCTCCAGTTCACCCTCCAGTTGTCTGGAGTAGATCTCGCTGTGTTCTCTGAGCTTACGCTCCTTAGAGGCTTCAGCGCACGCTTCCTCCAGCTGAGACTCCAGCTAACACACAAAACAAAAACAATGTGAGTGAAATCAGAACTCATACTGGTCATTCTTGTACCACAAACCCTTGACTCCTGGCACACTTTTGACGTTCCAGTCAAAAACGACACCCTGTGACGTTCCAGTACTGAAACGTTACTCCTTTAACATCTTTCATGTTGACCTCTGGAAGTCCGCATAAGACTTCCTGACATCGAAACTTCTCAACAAGAGACCGACAACTCTATTTGCTCCAAGTCACAAGTGCTCAAAGTCTTGCGTGAAAGACAGAGAGACATAACAGAAGACAAAGAGAGAGAGCACAAATGCGGGGAGGGTCTGGTGGCTGAGAGTTGGAGAGGCCAGGGATTTCCCTGGTTGCCTGGTCCAGCGGGAGTCAGCAGTGAGCCTGAACCACGGTCGGTGTCGGCCCATCTGGCTCTAGTTAGCCCTGAGGTCCAGGGGAGGTCATGGGGTCCGTGAGGCTGGTCTGCAGGGACAGGGGCGTGAAGACATTCCTGCTGTCGTCTGGGGAGATGCTAAGCTGAACTGAGGAGTTGCATTCCTCGTTCCTCTGTGGAGCGTGACTGATGAACTTCAAAAATGTGCTGTGTTCCAGGACTTTGTTTCCATCTGACTAGCATGTTGGTGCTGAGTAATAAACACTCAGCGGGAGCCAGACGGCAGCGGTTTGGAATACCAGGATGACGCACGGAGTGTAAATACTTCTTCCTGACGGAAAGCCCCCAACAATTCATCTTTATTTGCTTTAAAAACATTACACAAGGGGGTGTGACCCTGACCCTTTCAATCAACGTCGCATTTTCACCTTACGTTTTCCATGTATACACACAGACCCCTAAATTATGTTTCTAAAAAGAAAGTCACACGCATGAATACGGATCACACAGGTTACACACGTCCATGAATATGCAACACGTGAATATAATCTATCATATTAAAAACATTTTAAAGTGCCTTGAGACACCTGCGTTTTAATCCATTCATTATACTGGGCTGCATCTTGACATGCAAGAACGAGCCCTAATAAAGCACCTGCGTTCACAATCTCATCCCACTGCAGCTCGTAAACCCCTCCCCCTGTGGCTCACAAAGCCCCACCCCCACAGCTCACCTCCTTGCGGGCCTTCTCAGTTTTGCGTATCTCCTGACGCATGGCGTCGATCTTCTGCATGACGACCTCCATCTCCTCCTCCTTGTCCCGCAGCTGCCGTGACAGACGCTGCTTCTGTGAGCAAAGCTCCGCCATGCGCTCGTTCAGCTCCGAGAACTCCTGCATGGCCAGTTTCCTCTGCTGATGCGCGTCCTTCAGCTCCTTGGTCTGAGACTTCAGGCGATCCAGAGACTCCACAAGTTGCTGAAAAGAGAGATAAACGGACGTTAACAGGGCAGAGAAGCCAGGAAAACGTGAGCACAGATCTGAGATGACAGATATGCAAACAGAAGTGTGAGGAAGAAGTCGCGGAAGGAAAGAAGAACGAACAGCCGCATCTGGAGAGAAGGAAGTGAAAAAGAGGCCGAGTGAGAAATAGAAATCGTCAGGAGAATTGGGGGTTGTGAGCTACAAAGTTGGTCTACATGCTAGTAAGAGAGGATATCAACCTGCTTCTGTGTCACATTATTAACACGGACAAATGTTACAGAAAAGCCTTTTTATAAGTGATGGCAGGTCTCTTCTGTCATACCGTAGCCATGAACAGCTTCAGCGGGTACGAGCCAATCAGAACTCAAGGTTAACAGTCAAGCAGAACAGCCCGACAAATCAAATTAGCTAAAATTGTGATGCGTGTAAAGAGGTTCTGCCCTGTGTGAGGGGTGCTGACATTCATTCTGATGAAGGACCAGTGTTTATAAACCTCCTGACTGAATGAACTGAGGGACGTATGAGAAGAATAAGGGCTTTAGAAGAGGAGACCAAGATTTCTGGTGTCTGGTGTAAAAGCCTTCATCTTGAATCTTTGAATTACTAATAAAATGGATAAACGGCAAAATGTCTTTTTTTCACGGGCATATGAAATAATTGAACTCTTATTTATACCTTATGAATTTCCTCTTTCTCCTGCTTCAGGGCTTTGACCTGCTTGTCCAGGGCCTTCAGTTTGGTGGAAGAACTTTCAAAGTCCTGCCGAAGCGTCACCGCCTCCTCCAGCTGGTGCTCCAGCCTATCAGAGTCTGAGGAGAGACAAGTCGCTTAGAGTGAAGATCTGATTGATCACAGCCAGGTGTGATTAACTAACACCCCTTTCTCAATCACACTGAACAACCGAACAATCCGTCAAATCAAACTCAAGACTTGTGACTTCATAAAACTCTTGTGCTCACCATGTAAAATGATTTTAACATTGATACAATTATTTGTGGTATCCTATAAGTTAAAGTGCCAGTGATCAAATCTGCATCACATCAGTTTTAACAACTTTGCATTCATGTAGTGCTTTGGCAGAAACTTTATCACGTTGAATGCAGAAATCAGGTGAGCTCTCACCTGCCAGTTTCTTCTTCAGCCGCTCAATTTCCTCGTTGAGTTTTTTGATTTCTCTGTCACGGCTGAGAGTGCCGGTCCCACGGCCCGATCCGTGGAGAGACTGGACCGCCTGAGTGGACTCTGGGAATCATGTGTAGAGGAACCGCATTATGCAATCAAAACACTGAGAGAATGTAACTATTTCTGTATACACGTTTGCATAATTAAATTTTAGACTTTTAGACGTTACTTTTGAGCCTGAATGTTTAACAACTAACTAAAGTGTCCAGGCTTCACACAACCACTGAACACTGCAGATAAACTCAAGCAGATGGTACCAGAAGCTTTAGGGCACATCTGAAAACTATAGCATGACATGTTCAGCTGGATTATTACAGTGTGCATGGAAATCTCATGGAAAGTTCTGGTGAAAGCATGGCTGTAAATCTCTCCACAGAACTATTAGAGCTACTTAACGCTATAAACGCACACAGTGATGTTTTAATGAGATGGGTGGAGTCAAGATGGAGTTACCCTGCAGCTTGCGGCTCAGCTCCTGTTTCTCTTGCTCCAGACAGCGAATCCTCTTCTCAAAGGCCTCCACCTGCAGCCCCCCGTCCTGAAGATCGTCTCCGGCCCCTCCGTCGGCCAGCGCCACCCTCCTCACGCTTCCGCGGTCTGAGAAGCAGCTTTCTGTGGTGTAGGTGAAGCCCACGAACGGCAGGTGCTGTCCGGTGAAACCTGTGTGTGAGACGGGTGGAGCGATGTCCTGTTGGGTGGAGAGATGGAGTCGTTCATATTGGCAGTAAATACTGCAAACCTATTCAAAATGAACTAGGGAAAGTAAATAGTTAGAATATATATTAAAGCATTTCTGAGAGAAACCAACCGTGTTTTTCAGCACATCATCGTCCACGTCAAAGTTGGAGGTGTCTGACGGAGAGCTGACGTCAGGGATGTACGGCGCCTCTGTGTTGCGGATGTTTTCCCAGTTGATGCCGGAGAAGAAGGGATGATTCCGGAACTCGTCAATGCCATGCTGACCCAGCCGGCGCTCCCTGCTGCAGATCAGACGCTGGATCAGATCTTTAGCCTCCTCAGACACATCCGTGATGTGGGACGGGAACTGGAAACGTTCCTAAATGGTGCAAAACCAGATGAATGAATGAAAAATGAACAAATGAAAACACAGATGAATGAATGAAACAGGGGCCGTAACTTATCTTGTGTGTGTGTGACCTAATACTAATATGTTTGCATTCTCCTACACTTATTAGTGAACAATCTACTCAATCTATTACTCACAAAAATATCTCAAAGAACAGAAAAATGCTACTAAATAATAAAAATACTAATGAATAAAATCCCTCACTTTTACACTCAGTTTAGAAAATATGCAAAGATTTCAGCAGTATTGCAAGTAAAAACGAGGCAAAACCTTCCCTCAACGCTGTAACCAAAAACCACAGTATAATGAGGCACATGTCAGCACAAGATGATCAAGTCTTTAAATAGTTATAACACTCAATACACAGTGTGTATCAGAGCCAACAGACCAGACCTGAGAGATGAAAACTGAAGCCCACCTCGTGGTTCATGATCTTTCCATAGGTCTCCACCAAAGATTCAGCGTAGAAGGGCGTCTCGCCGTACAGCATCTCGTACATGCAGACCCCYAGAGACCACCAGTCACACTCTGGCCCATACTTCCCCATCCCATCCTCCATGGCCTGCAGGATCTCTGGAGAGATGTAATCTGGTGTCCCTACCGCCACGGAGGACTGGACCTACACACAGAACCACAGGAAGTGAGGTCACAAATGAGACATGATGCATAGCACATTTTTCAAATAAATAGCTTCAGAATTTAATCAGAACATCGCTGTACAATAACAAGACAGAACGAAACAATATTACTGTTATGCAATAACAAAGCAAGTCTTGCTCAATCGTTCTTGTAAAATATGTCCTGAAAAAACATACAAAGCACTCAAAACATTCTCAATGGCTTGACCTCAGGGTGTTTTTAGGATGATTCAATAGTTTTGCACTCATAGATGCAATTTTTGGTCCAATAAAATTGTCTGTAGGAGGGTTGTGTCTCCTCCCCTAACAGCACCTGCCAAATCATGCCTACAGCTTTTCTACTATTTACTTTTCTTAACAAGAACGGCATGCAGCCCCATTCCTGTTTCAACAGGATATATTTCATAGGAAAACCTGCTTGTGAACAATTTCATGAGGACTTTAAACTCAGCAGAAGTTCAATGTCAGGTTTATACTGAACAATATTTAACTAAACAGCTATTAATAGAGCGAGTCAACTTTTTGATTCTGTTGCCAGAATTTGGTTTAGTTGTTAATATTTAACAACATAATGACATATGAAAAGCCTCTTAATACGAGTCAAATATCAGAAGCAGATATTCTGAAAACATCTGACTTTCTGATTCAAGGGCAGCAAAAGTGCTGCTTTTTATTATCAGACTGTCATTATTAGACTCGGCCGATTACGAACATACAGACCGTTAAACAGATGAATGCTGGGATAGCTGCCGGGTGTGAAGGACAGTGGACAGCTGATGATGAGATGGGAGGGGCGAAAGGAACCGTTTGGGATGCAGTGTTTTTAGTGAGTCATTTTGCCAATAATCTCGGCAGGGGGAAATGGGATTTTTAAAGACAAATCGATTTTACTTAACTCACTGCTTGATTCCCATAATGCATGATAACATTAGTGTCACTTACAAGTTTATTACCTACACAAAAATGTTCTGCAACATTACACTGAGTGCCTTTAGAAAGTTTATTTAGTTTGTTACATAAATCTTGTTGTTTCTGTGCTATAGCTAATATGCAGATCATTTTACATTGATCAAAAGATGACCAAGAAATATCTTTAATATAAGTGATTAAGTATCATCATGGTGTCCAACACAACTGATGACAAAACATCTTTTTTTAATGAGATAAAACAAAACAAAACTGCTAACAGCAGGAGATAAACGCTGGTTTGTTCTGTTACCAGAGCGGTTTGGTGACTCAACGGCCTGTGAGGATTTCTAATAAGCCTCCCTTTCTAGTCAGCCGGGCCAAAACTAACTCTATCAATGTCAGGAGCCCAGAGAGGAGAGAGCAGGGGCAGAGGGGAGACCACCTGTGTGACAAACAGCCTGTGCCACACTGAAGATCTTCATCACATACTCACAGTGCCATCCTTCATCATCTTCAGACAGGAGCCAAAGTCGGCAAGGCGGATGTGACCGTTCATGTCAAGTAGAACGTTGTCAGGTTTTATGTCCCTGTGGAACGTGAAACACAATTTTAAACACTGAACTGTTTAAGACTTAAGAAGATTTAAATTGATAGTTCACCCAAAAACAAACACAACAAAAGCATTTCAGGTCGTGGGTTTGTTCCTTAAACTAAACTGAGATATTTTTCAAAAAAACTTCATGGTTTCTGTCAAGCTCCCTAACGGACAAAAATAACTGAGCACTCGGTACCTCAAAGATCAGCGCAAACATTCTTCCAAAGGTTTGCTATTGCGTTTGAAGGACCAACACACAGGGAACGTTTTGTTTTAATTAATGCAACTATTTTTGAGCTGGTCGATGGTTCTTCATGCAGCTGATTGTGCTGACGGGTGTTTCTAACCCACCCTGATGACTGCTGCCCTCCAGGGTGTCTGTTGCTCCATGCCCAGCCAATGCCCTGCTCTCCATGTAAACAGCCTGCCTTTGTCCACCCTCCTGCGCTATTTTTCCTCTCTCGTTCTCTCTCTCTCTCACACACACACACACACACAGACACACACACAGTCTCTATGACTGGGCCACACACACAGTGCCCTCTGTTTTACAATCTTGGCACCATGGTGGGCACAGCGGGTACAGAGTAAACATGATGTCAAAACTCATCACACACACACACACAAACAACACCCGTCAGAACCTCACTTCAGCCCAGCTGCTTTGTCTTTCCATTTCACCAAAACTATTTTTACATTTCCCACAGAAAAAAACTACAAGCTGAATCAAAGTGACTCTTCTATATAACGTAGAACAGGAACATACAATAAAGTGTTTCTGGTCACATGGTCAAAGAGTCACACCCAGTAAAAACAGTTTTGCTCAGCAAGAACAAAAATTTGGAAACATTCCTGGTAAATGTGAAAGTAAAAGGTGTTTCAAAGGTCTCTCTTTCACGGGCTGTTGTGATTGGCTGTGGAGTCAGAGGGGAAGCACTTGTAAGCGCCCCTGGAAAGAAGGAGGGGGGCTCGGCTGGACCGGATAGCAGATCGGTACAAGCAGCCAGGAAGAGGCCTCTGGACCAGATCTTCAGGCCAGAACAAACCACAGCCCATCTGCCATCATTTCATGACATGCTTTATGTGGGTGCGCTGTGTGCCCAATGCAGGCAATAACTACATGGTGTCGCTTCTGTATACATGTTTAAACTGTGTTGTCTGAATTTAATCTCGTGGAAACGATTTTTACCATCAGCATAAAGTCTGGTCCACAACGCAGCTTATTCTGGGAAAAACTGTCCACTCAGATGGGAAGAGTTTGTCCAAACTGACAAACATCCCAAAAATCCCTCACTGACATGTTACTAAGCATCTCTTACACAACTGTTAACGGGATAGTTCACCTGAAACTGACTAATTTTCTGTCTGATTCTCACCTGTGCACGTATCTCTGTTGATGGATGGAGTGGATCGCCAGAACCATCTCCGCCACGTAGAACTTGGACATGTCCTCCGGAAGACGATCCTCAAATTTACTCAGCAGAGTCAGCAGGTCACCGCCCACGTAATAGTCCATCACCAGATACTGCAGGAGCAGAAATGAGCTTATGTTACACAAACACTGATTCAGCACAACAACAACACTGACGGCACAGAGAAGCAACAAGCTCCCTTCCAGTGCTCAGTGCTGGAGGGGCTGTGAAATGATGAGAAGAACGGCTGTGTGGAGACGCTCACTAGATAGTTGTCATCCTGGAAGGCATAATGCAGGGTGGTTATCCACTGACAGTCTCCGTTCACCAGAACGTCTCTCTCTTCTCTGAAACACGCCGTCTGCAGAAGATGCAGACACACTCGTTAGATGTCAAACATTTGATCTGGTTTAAAATCACACACCTCACACTACCTCAGACTTTTAGTTTTTAAGGACTTAAGAATGATTCAGTAACACCTGTAATATTTATCTCGTTTTAAAGCTTTAATCGCTGTTCGACTGAAGATCGTGGAGTTTCTGGGAGTGTTAGCAGGGATGAAAGCAGCCCAGAGAAGCTCAGAGGATTACTGACAAACCCAAGTGACAAAAGTTCTTCTGACGTGCCTCTGTGAGGCCTGAGGCCTTCACAACTGACCAGCCTGAAGGTGACTAAGGAAGGAGCTTAAGTTAAAAAAATGACTTAAGACTCCTTCAGATTCTTCTACAGGCCTTTGGTTGCATCAGGCTGTTAAGATGAGGTCTGGTTTTGGCTATGCTGCTCTTTTCACAGCTCCTGTAGGATGAAATGACTCTAAAGGAGCTACTTATGGTTCACAATTGGTGGCCAAATGTCAAGTTGTTGAACATTTGTGAGCGTTTTTGGTTGTTACCTCAGCCCTCTTCAGCATCTCCCACTTGTTGAGGATTTTCATGGCATAAACGCGCTCCGTGTGCTTCATCTTCACCACAGCAACCTGCAGACGAGGGGCCGGGGTTAGTCAATGCATACAAACAAACGCAGCGTGATTCAGAGGCTGTGGGGAATTTGACAATTTTTGTCGCCCTTATTTATTTATTTATGCACTCGTGGCCCACTTAGCACAAATCCCTGCGGGTAAACAGTCTGTGAATGAGACGCTTTTGATCTTTGATTCTAAAAGGCAAAAACATTCGCCTATAAAGGACGGGTGGCTGTCAGCAACTAACTGGCTCCGGCCACAAGGCCGTACCGCGCCAACATGTGTCAAATGAGGGTGTGAGTGAGGTGTTCCCTTCACAGGGAGTGACTCAGTAACACAAGGACAGTGACTGACTGCAGAGGAGTGCCCTGCTGGAGGTTTATTCACTCGGGGTGGAGCGCAAACACCTTGCCTGCAGGAGGAGACACCCACAGGGAGGAGACACACACACACACACACACACACAGGGAGGAGACACACAGCATGAATGCAGAGTGACAGGGATGTTTGTGCTGGCAGCAGTTTTTTCCTCTTTAGTTCCCAGGATTTTTAAAGGTATTAAAAGCAGAAATGCTGCATCTGTGTGAGCCCCGTGATTTAAAGATGCAGTCAGCCAAGAATCAACACACACTCATGTTAGACCATAACTGTATGACTTTTCACAAAAGGAGGTATATTGAATAATGTTTACACTGTTTTTTTGTATACAATGAAGCTAAAATCTGCAAATATTGCTGCAAATTTTGCCAAAGTTCAAAATCAAAGTTCTAAGTTCAACTTAATATTTAAACCTGCTGTGTCACAATTGGCCAGATAACTACCATAGCTTGTGTGACATGTTTTTATTTCAGTTTCATAATGACAACATAACAAAAGCACTTGACAGCCTCTTTACTGTATGCAAATATCTCCACAGGGTTAGAGACATGACATTATTATTGGAGACATAATTATGACAATTTTAGCTTTTGGGTAAATTCCTGTCCCTTTAAAACACGCAGGAAACACTTGTGTTGCTAAACTTTGGATATATGTTTACAATTTAAAGAAACGTGGCCTTTGCTTTTCTGCTGGCATTCAATGGTTATTTATGAGGTTAATGACAAGTAGTGTCATGCATTTCTTTGTACTATGCGTTACTGCTCACATCACATGACCAGTGTAACATCCCCCCCCCCAGACCCACGGTCGCATATCTGAGTGCAATGTGCTGCTTCAGCAGAGCGCAAAGCGCAACTTTGCATACTGATCGCAAATAACAAGCCAACCAACTTTGATGTCAGAGAGCGTGTGTGTGCAGATATCAAAGTATCTGAAGAGCACACTGACAACAAACTCAAACAGACACACACACACTCTTTATCAGTCAGGTCTTTAACCACACCAGATAACTGACCTCATTACAAAAACAAACCGCCTGATTCCTCCTCCCTCCGTGTGTCCTGTTCTCTTTCCCTCTCTCCTTTTATAGACACACGTTTCCACAAAGACAGTCAGCCTGACCCGATTCAAACTGCAGGGAGGTACATGAAGAAACCAGGAGGGTGACCAGTGTGGACTCACACTGCAATGTGATTGGACGAGTCACAAACACGCTGCCAATCAAAAGCAGGGATCATGTATGTAAACCATAAACACCTGCGGAGTCAAAGGTCAACTGATGTAAAGATCCGTACAGCACAGAGGACTATGTAAAACAGATCTGAGAGGGTGTATGGAGCGGCCAGGGTACAGAAATGATGTTTGGGAACAGGCAAACCTTCCAATGTTGTGAATTTAAAAAAATATATTTTGCATCATTAATATAAAAAATAATTTCCATATTAAAGAAAAATTATCAACATTGTCTAAGCATTTATACTTTAACTTTTGATTGCAAGTCACGTTCATAACGCTGACATTGCTCTTATCTCAAAATCCAGTTTCGATACGTAATATTGGACAACAGCAACTAATAATAAAAACTCCTGCTTTTGAGACTGTAGCAGCCCTTCAGTAATACACAGCTGGGCTTTATAAAGCTGCACTCAGAGTCACAGGACAACAGTTCAGTCTTTCCTACCTGACAGTTTAAAAAACAGAAGCTGTCGTTTTTCTAAACCAACAGGGTCAGAATCTGCCATGTACTTTGACCCAATCACTCATCTCGTGAGTGAGTCAGTGCACTAACTCAACACAACAGATAAACAGATCAGTGTTAATCCTGCACACGTACAGCCCTGACTGCGCAGCCGTCACTACAGGCTGTTTTGTCTGCGCTGTAATGACTCACTGTGACATTATGTAAAAAATCTCTGCTTCATTCCAGTTCCTCTTGATTCCACTCCCTGTTTTCCTTTATTCTATTCAATAGGGTGATTTTTAAGTATGAGGCGAGGCAGAAACGTGTAACAACCACCATAACACAACAACATGAGCTAGTCTTCAAAGTAACAGTTCACCCAAAAACTACATCGGTTCTAAACCCATATGACGACTTTGTTTAGTCCAGAATCAAACATTACAGAAAACTGTGGTTTAATGGTTTAAACAAATAATGTATCTTAAATAAAAAATTAATGCATTTTTGGGTAAACTATTTCTTTAAGAAGACTACATGGAACGGACAACTTCATTTACGGTTATTTTTTGTACCTAATTCAAATTCACACTATAAATAAGAATTGCAGCCAGACACGCTGCAAAACATCTTTTGTTTTAAAAAATGTGAGGCTATTTTTTGTGTGAACTATTCCTTTAAGCCGTCCTAAACTCCACGCCTTTAGCTGGGACATCGCCATCAATCATAAACAGGAAATGCAGGAGCTTTATCTGGAAGTACATCCTGTAACGTTACAGCCACAGGAAACGATTGTGGGCGGGAACAAACACCAGCACAATGTTCACACATGAGCCCTCAGAAACACAAGCTACGACACAGGCTAACAATCGAAGCTAACAATAGTCCGCTGTCACGACAAAAACCCCAAAGATCTGAGTTACCATAACAGCCACGTGACCCTCTAAAAACTCCAGGAAGGTTATTGGGGACCCAGTGGCTGAGGAGGGCCGCTGAATGCCGCATGTGGAGCAAAACACTATTTTTGTCAAAGTAACTCCTCAGAGACGTCCTGGTTTCCTCAGCCTTTCCTGAAAGCTGCACGGTCCCGCCTCACTTCCTGTGCCACCGCGGACATTCCTGCCAGGAATCTATTGTGAGGAGAAGAACTCGGCAGAACGGGTGTTAGATGAGAAGTTCATCTGAGAAGGACATCCACTTCCTGTCAGTTCCGTCATCGGCTGGAGGACGGCCGGCATCAGGCAGAATCCAAACAAAACCAAACGCTTTATGAACCTATTCTGAAACAAACCAAACAGATCTAGCCACAATAAAATCTGATTCAACTTCTGAATCAGACATCAGGCATCATACATCCTTAATTTCTTTCGAGTCGTCCGTTCATTTATAAAATGTAGAAGCTAAAATACTGAATGTATTTTGCTGAGGAAATGAGTCATGAAATAAACATTAATTTATTTTCGTAAGAGGGATAATAATAAAAGCAGAAATGTGTGAAACAGCACAACACTGTCCTCAAATAAAGCAGCGTATGATATTCTGTGGTGACACCTGCCATCTCATCTTAACCTCCAGAAAGAAGCAGATTTTCACACAACTGAAATGAAAGCAAATACACTCATTATTTAAAGCGTTGCTCACAGCTGCTTGTCCGTGAATAAATGGCTTTAATTCCTTGCACATCATACAAAGAATTCATGACAGCAAAAGAGTTGCTGTAAGTTAATGAGACTGTGTTTTCCACAGAGAAACAATGTAAAATTCTTTTAATATGCAGAAAAAAGAAAAGTGCTTCAGATGTAAAGAACTTTAACTGCAGGAACGAGTAACACATTCTACTGTAAAATGAACCATCCATCTGAAACACAAAGATCTGTGCCGACCCGAGCACAGCAGACCAGCGCCAGCCGGACCCCCCGGGGATAGTCAGGGTAAATAAGATGAGAGGAGTGGGTTAGTTTGTGGCTGAAGATAAGATCTGTGAGGGGTGCGCAAATACTTCCAGAGAGTTTGGGGTTTTCATTGGAGACGTGAAATGGGTCATAAAAACAGAGCTTAGAAATACTCAACAAACCTCACAACACGGCAAACCTGAGGTGATTTCTCTGCACTTTAAAGTAAGTCTGAAAGCTGTTTGATTTTGAGTTGTTCTGTAGAGAGAAGTACACAATGGTTTTACCTCTCCAAACGCTCCCCTGCCGATCACTTTCAGCATCTCAAAGTCGTCTCTGTGCAGACGCATCTCCTTCACAGTGGTTGTGAACGGCTTCACTAGAGAGAGAGAGAGGGGGAGAGAGAGAGAGAGTTATCTTCTCATATCATTATTAGCATCAGTCTTGTCAAAAACAGATTGCTCAGGAGTCATGATTTATGTTTATAACCAACGTTTGTTTGTTTTCTTTAAACACAAAATATGCTTACTAAGGTGACAAACCTTCTTCCCCAAAGAGCATCTATGGTTTTGTTGACAGTCACCAATGAAATATGCATCCGGGCCATGATAACTCGTCTGCAGCAGCAGCTACATGATAACTCATCTGCGGCTACATGACAGTGTGAGACTGATGTGTGCTTGTGACGGTGCCACACATCAACATCAGAACGCAGACGGGCCTCTGGTGACCCATCAAAGGCTATGAAGCAGTAGAAAGGACACAATGCAACGTAAACAGTGTGTGCTGCATTTCTGTCCTCCCCCCCGCTTTACGAGGCACCTCTGGGGGGCTGGAAGTCACCCAAAACACAGCTGAGCCGCCCCAAACGCCTCTCCATATGAGGACATGCGCCACGTCTCGCACAGTTCCAGAAGGCATTCATCACTCCTAAGGGCTTTGAACGCACACCAGTCCCGTGTCTCAGCCGGAAGCACACGCTCTGAGCTGCATGGAAAGAGCATCATCTGCTTTTAATGAAAACATCCCTTGTGGTGACCCAACATCTACTGACAGCTTTAGGGTCTAGTGTAGGCAGGGAAACGTTGCTGGTGTGTCGCTACAACATCTTGAAAAGCAGCCACGACATCTTGAAAAGAACTCAGACATTATAGCTCATTCAGGAACTTAGCATTAGCCTAAGCTGCTAAAGAGCACTTTAGTACGTTGATTCATGAACTGCTGGCATTCCCACCCAGTGACCACACAAAGGTCACAAATGAAATTGGTTCCCCTGCTGCATGTTACTAGCTTTAGCGGTACATCACTGACTATTCAGGTGCTACCTGATAAACTCTGATTATAAAATGTTAAAACTTGCTGAAATCATAAGCTGAAATCTGATTGGCTGGCCTCTAAACAACTCCCAACAATTAGTATTTGATATTAATCAGCTGACTGGAAAACAGCAGTACCAGACGGCTACAATGAGCGGTTGCAAGGATTAGGACAGTCACTGCATTAAATCACAGATGTTTTGAATTTTGTAGCCAGAATATATTGCAAAGTGCACCAGACTTAATTCTGACAGTATGCAGAACTACCTGCAACCAAATCATGTTTACTAATGTTTGCTGGTTGCTATGGCCATTATCTGGGCCAAAAGCTATACACAACCATACATAATACTTCTAAAATCTCTCCTTGAGGCCGGCTTTTCAGATTCCAAATTGTAGGTTTTTTCATACATGTATTAAGGATTATCATACATCTGATAATCCTCTCAGCCCAAAATATAATGAGCATTCAGCGTCTCCCGGTCATTCATTCTCAATTACGACACACTCATCTCTGTTACATGCTAAATGACTATTTAAACATCAGTAAACAATCTGCAGAACTGAAAAAACACAACAAATCTCCAGCAAAAGGTTTATTCACACCTAGATTAAAACAAGTATAAAAATTATAATTCAATTTTAATGCAGTCTAGCAACAAATATTAAGTCAACATGCACCAAAATGAAAATAAAAACAAAGCATTTGTCTAATAACTCAACCAACACATCTGTTGACTCTCAGAAGTCCTAAAGGAACCCTGTGAGATGCCTCCTGCCCTTTCACTAAAGCTGCTCTAACTCCATTAGCATGTTAGTCACAGGGCACAAGTTTAGGGATTCATGAGTTTAAAGACCACTTCATCCCACCCGTCCGATCAATACAACACGATTAGTAAAAATGAACACAGCAAAGCTCATACAACCCCTACAGCCAGTCAGACTGAGATCTTTAGATCATTAGAGTAGCACTAGTTTTCATTTATGTTCTGCATCTAGAAGGTTCTACAATCTAAGAGTATGAATGAGACACACAGCATTCATTTAAAGTGGTTCTGCTAAACCGATTAAAAGATGTTGGAGCGTTCACACATTTTCTGTAATCCTGTGTGGTGATACTGGTAATTCAGAAATGACTCGCGTGAAGTGACACGTAACGGTGGTGATTATCACTTACTGCAATAACAGGAGGAGGCAAATCTCTCTACGCTGGCGTACAGCAGAAACAGAAAAACACTGTTCCACACAAATGCCAGTTCCAATGACTCCGGCTCTCTGGACGGACATTTTCCCAGCAGCACGTGTCTCTGAGCTAACCAGAGATAAACGCTTCCAATGCATCATTCACGTATCATTAACGGAACACAGCGACCTTCACTGAATCACTGCAACGTTCACAAACAGATTCATTCATCGACAGTGAAATTTCACAACTGAGGAGATGAAGGCTTTTGTTTGTGTCAGTTATCATCAGGGTCAGCAGAAGACAGCTCACCCTGTTGAGTCGAACCCACCCGGTTTAAACACAGAGCTGGAGGGGCCATGAAAAACTTTATCCAACCAACAGAAAAATGATGTTGTGTTAAACAGAAAAATAAAAGACAAAGAGAAGAAGAGCTTCCAGCTGCAAATTCTGTTCTGAGGTCTAATGAAAGAGATATCTGTTAATCTTATGATAACAAATGTGTATTTGTTTATGCTCTGGAGCGGTCTAAGATATTACCCCAGCTTTTGACTGGTGAAACTTTTATACCCTTTAAACTCAACTATAATGGATTCCTTTTAATAATGTTTATTTAAATGACAGTTTACCCATTACTAACCCTCAGACCTGAAGCCTTACTGTTACATAACAACTAAAGTTAGATAATGAAGCAAATATGGGGGGTTGATGAATTATTGGGGGGAACTTGTAACAGGCAATCCAGAAAGACCTTAAATACACAAAGACGAGTGTCTCTACACTCTGCAGCAAGTTAAACTTACTTTGTCAAAGGCTTGTGTGATTGTTTAACAAACAGCTTACTGTGAAGGGCGTCTGAAAACGGTGGGCTTTAAGACCACGTTCACCCCGATCTCAGTCCTGCTTGAGATGCAAATTCTCCCTAGTAACACATATTTCATGTATTAATTAGATCTGTGTGCATCTTAAGAACTGTGCCATAGATTAGCACTTACACAACCTTAAACATATGACACGAACAGACAGAATCAGAACAGACCTTCAGAACTCAGGCTACATAAGAAAGGTCTAGGGCGACTCATTGGTTCACACTGACTTTAATACACACATATAGCTACACAGCCGTAATGCACGCATGCTGTGGAGACATGCTAACTCATCCCTACATAAACTAACTAGGTGAATATACAGCCTCAAAGTTGCTCGCTGGACATGCACCGTTTAAAAACACAGTAGCATTACAGCTATGATTAAATGCGGTAACCATACAAAATAGAAACAACGTCAGTCTTTATCAACAAAGGTGCAACTTGTATAAACTGCAAGAATTTCCTTCCTATTGATAATATATTGTTATACAAAACTGTGCACTGAACTGACTGCATTCTCTCCAGCTACACGTATGATGTTAGATGCAATGCTGGAGTCTCTGCAAGGCTGCTCATGTGAAATCTCCACATCAGTTTGCCAAGTTCACATTCCAGTAACATATTAAAGATCCATCGATAACATCTGACAACAATAAAAGCATAAATTAGATGCATTTTGCTCAAATGACACACAAATGTTCAGGCTTTTCCAGCTAAAAAACAGTGTCTTTTCAACTGTGTGGTGGGATTTCCATTCATACAGCTGCCAGGCTATCAGATAATTACATGAAGGCAGGACTTCCTATCCTACAGCCACAATATAGAGCACTGCAATTCATCTTATTTTCTGTAATATGGTTGGTTCATCTAATCACCTTTAAAATGCCCAATAGCGAGGCAGGAACATACAGACCCTATGAAGACACCCTGGGCTCTGAGCAAGACTGACTGACACAAAATGGCTTATTAAACATTGATAAGGACCTTGGTCCCAGGACGGCTGACGAACATTTAGAGACTGAAGGGAAGGAAAGTGGGGGTGGTTCAGCCCGCCCAGCGTTAATCCATTATCCAGCACCAGCTGCCCTGCGCTCCCAGCCCCCACCCTCCCAGACGCGGCAGTTTCCTGCTGCGCTCGCTGCCAGGAAGAGCAGCGGCAGCATGAGACTGGATCTTCTCTCCAGATCACAGCTCCTCTCACTTACAGTCAGGTAATGAGTCAAGCTATGGACCTTCAGCTCAGATCTTGAGAACTTCCTCGAGAAAGTCAGAGCATTATAATAACAGTTCAATACCTCTGTGCTGTTTAAATAAATGCTTGATTTTACATTGAGCAACAGAAACAAATCAAATCAATAACTTCCTCATGTTATGACCAAGACATCTGACTTCTGCTTCTGTGGCCTAAAAAAACACACAAAAAAGCACAACAAAACCGCATTATTACCATCATCCTTCCTCAGTTGAGTCAGATGTTTAGTGATTATATATGATGTGTACAGTATATTATATATGATGTGTACAGTACACTGTATATGATGTGCACAGTACACTGTATATGATGTGTACAGCACACTGTATATTTAGAACACTGAATTAGACTATATAGATCTAAAGGTATACATTTGTAATGTATAGTTTAAAGTTAGGAGTTCAAGTTAAAAAAAATCTAATTTTCTTATGAACAATTACATTATTTACATTAAGTAATTATTTACCAACTAAAGCTACAACAGTTACAGCTGTATTTGAACTGCACTGACAACTCTTACCAAACAAGTACAGAAACCACAACAATGGGTAACTTTTATACAGAGACATCATCTTTGCATCACTAAGTGTTAAAATAACATTAACATTTTACAGGACTAGAGGATTTATTGTTGTAAATGAACCAGCAGTAGCTGTTAAAAACAGCCCAAATATTTGCACAGACATTAAATCAAACTTCAGTGTGTTGCACAATAACAAAGATGTAGATAAAAATAAACTGTAGGGGAAACATTTGCCTCCCACCACATATGGACAGATAGTTACAGTCACTAAAGACACGCAGAGGTCAGTGACTTTACAAAAAGACAAAGTAGAGCTTCTCCAGACCGGAGCCCCTGTGTTGTTCATTCCTCAGCTGTTGGGTCACGTCCATCATGTACAACCAGGTGCGTCTGGGCCAGAACCAGACCCAAAAACATTCAATTAACCTCCAAATTGGCAAATGCTCAAATTCAACTTAGATCTGTAACTAAAAATAAGCCAATTGATTTGATTCATTGGAAAGGCTATTCTAAAAAAATGCAATTATAATAAACGTGTCAATGTATGTCACACCACAACCAATTGCGATTTAAAGATGAATCACAGGAAAGCCAGACAGCCAATCGGTGTGACGCATGCGGTCGTCAGTCTAAATGCAGCAGTGCATGGGGGGTGGATCGCCCACACATGCCCCGCATGGGGGAGGATATTAACCAGAATGGAATGCGCTTCAGGTCAGCTGACTTTAATACCCAAAGGACAACAACTTTGCAGCATCATTTGATCCTCTAAAGCAACACGGTTCTAATCTCAGGAACAATGCAAGAGAACATGTGGACCATGATGCCCAGAACCCTCGTGCTGCGGTCTGCACCTCTAATCCAATCGTCACTGAAGATCTGAGCTGAACACCATTTGTCTGAAAGACATTCCTGACACAAGCCCTATCCTGACACCTCTCCCAAAACACACAGTACATGTCAGTGCAGTATGCATCCAGTCTGGGTGGCCTGTGTTGTGAAAATACGATGGCTCACTCCGTACGGGACGTTTGGGCAGATGGAGGTTCACAGACGTCTGCATTCTGGAGAGGACATACCAGACATTTTCAGTGTAACAGGAGTTAAATTTGCTCTTATACTTGAAGTGTGAAGAGCTGGACTTCAGAAGTCTCACTTCAGAAGAACAACTGAGGTCCTCTTAGAATGTCCTCTTAGAATTTAAGGGGATCCTACAAACGTTGCTTGAGTTTTACCTGTCACATCCTTTTTGGCATTTTACAGAAAATCAAACCTGCACCAGAAATGTATATAAAATTCTTGAGATTTTATGAATACAGCTGACTTCTGTTTAACTTCATGACTCTTACTGAAAAAATCAACCACTCATCGCTTTGTAAAAAACATCAGAAACATCAGAGTTACCAGAGTGGTTTGAACATCTGTGAGTGTAAACTATAAAATTAGGCTGAATAGTTTACAGCTCAGTCTAATTATCATATAACCACTGATCTTGTGAGCGGCATTTTACTGCTTCATGTTATGAGGTCTAAACCTGGCATCACAGAACATACTGAAAACTTCTCTCCAGTTCAGCTCCACCTGAAGAGTTTCCATTAACGAGGACGGTAATGATATTTAACATACCACAAAAGCAAAAAACGCTGGGCAAGGCCTTTTCAACGGCGTGCGTGTCACAACTACAACCAGGAATGTTCTGAAAATGAGGCAAACAGAAAATCTCAGCAGGTGCAAGACTTAGAGACAGAGCTGCACAGACGTGGTGTATAAACACGGCACACAACAAAACTGCAGCTTACGCATTTCAGCCCAAACTTACATGACAGAGGCCACAGATTTTCACCTTACGGAGTCACTGTGGCCCTCCTATAGCAGACTGAATAAATAACAGTGTTATTCACATAAATTATACACCTATACCTCCGACCAATACAACACATGCTACAGATGAAGATCTCTGAAGAGCTCTCTGATACACCTACAGACTGACATAAATACTGAATGATTACAGTAATGTTCACCTTCTGCAGAGGAACAAGCTTTTTAAAGACAATTTGGACAACAGGTAAGAATCAAAATATAACCTGCACTAATAAGTTAATCACAGCAGCCCAAATTTCGTTCTTCATCGATATACAGTAAGTCTAAAATAAATTATTATTGTGGTGAAGGTGGGCTAGCATCTCTCACCGGTGGGACTATCATTTAAACACTGCTGCACATAGTCTGCTCTACACTGCACAAAACACAAAAAGATTTCTGCCTCTGTGTTTAAGACGCTTTCAAGTTTTTTCGTTTGAAACCCAATAGTAGAGGCAGAAACTCATCAGGGTTCGAACTCCCTGCTGCAACGCAACACACTGCACTGGAAGCAGCCAAGGTTTGAGGCTGGCACTGACCTCTGAGGTTTGAGGCTGGCACTGATCTCTGAGGTATAAGGTTGGCACTGATCTCTGAGGTTTGAGGTTGGCACTGATCTCTGAGGTTTGAGGTTGGGAGGTTCTGTTTGCACAGCCCCACTCCCTGTTTCAAACAGCTGTAACACAATAGAGAAGCATAACCTGCTTTGCTGCTTCTGTAGGACAGCAGCACGAGTCGAACCCTGTGCTGTTTGTGTACAAACACTAAGAGCAGACTGAGATTCTGGGTGTAACAGCTACAGCATGAGCGCCAGTCTCAGGTTCGACTGCGTTTACTCTGCATGTGTGCATCTGCCAGACCCCTTAACCAAAATAAATCATATTGCCCCCTGCATTCTGGGAATTAACCCCACGATCGTGACATCGCTAGCACCATGCTCTGATTAAGTTAGCGTTAAAAATGTTTAGCCTAATTGCACCAAGTTGCTTTGGATAAACATCTGCCAGAAGCAAATTGGTGGAGACTCGGAGTGCCTCTGCTTTTTCTACGCAGGGTGTAGCATGACGTAGTTACACACAACATTCATTGTTATGTTCTTGCCAATAAAAAAAACTAACCTTAAGTTGCCAGGCCTGTAGCAAGTTGGCTCAAATGAACACAATACATCTATGTGCCCCAAGCATATATGCCTTTCATTTGCAACAATGCTGGCAGATACAATGAACAATATCACATTGCATGCAAACTCCATTGTGGCAGTGATGCGGTGCAAGTCTGTGCATCTAGCAACTGTGACAACACTGTGAGCTCACGTCAAAACCTGCAATGAAGGGTAAATACTGGCTGATGTGCTTATTCAGTTTAATCCTCTGCTTTAATTAGTCTTCAGTTTGCTGTCAGAGAGGAAGTCAGGCGTAAACACCTGCATACCACACGCTCTATCGACGGCTGACCTTGGCAACCAGCTCATTTCACTCCGCCTCTCAGAAACCAGAGACCTTTTAAAGGCACCAGGAAATCAATATAAACATTTTGTGGCAAACCATATGTCCTCCAAAATGTTGCCAAATCATTTGTTAACCAGAGATACACATTTAAAGTGCCTCTTTCCTTCTAGGAAAACAGACCAAAAATATTGATCCCTGCACCAAAACAGTCTTTGTCCAATCAAATGCTTTCTGGAATGAGAACACCCCTCCCCCAATACCAACAGACTGCAACAGACTGAGGAGCACTGTGACATAAGTAATTCCCATAGGCTGTGAAAATAAAGGCTACCTGTGATATGTCCAGCTTAAACTTCCTGTTTCAAGAAAAGAAAACTGCACTTCTCAAGCTAATTTACACGGGTCTCCAAAACAGCTATAGGAAACATTCTAATGATTAATAAGTGCCCTGCTAACTGCATTAGCGAAAGTGCACTATTATAAATGTCATGTAATACATTCATAAATTAGCCGAGCCTGACTTGCTGTCGGGCTCCTACAGATAACAAAATGGATTCATGTGCAACTCAGGCTTACAAGCATTTCTTGTGCAACATTATTGTGACTTTCTTAAGCTCTTCTTTAGCTTGTCTCCCAGAAGTCTTGGAAAAAAGCGCTAGAGAGACGAAATGGACTGTGAACTAACAAATCCGGTCAATACTTCAATGTGAGGCACGGTCAATATGTCTGTCAGTGATAATGAGGTGCAAATCTCATAGGGATCTCACAGAGAAATGCTTATGAACTAAACATTATAATTTATTATAAAACCAAAGAACAGGGATTGCACTGAACGTCAAAAAACACTTGCTCAACAGTAATACAACGATCTCTGCTTGAGAGACATTTATAAAGCGGATGTATCGACATCAGCCGCTCTGCCAATGCTGCACTTACAGTCATTTTAGTCAATCGGTTGTGTTAACCGGCACAAGCATAACATAATACCAGTTAATCATTAACATTCACAACCAAGGGTGCCACAATAAAGCGTGCGGCCTGAGACGAGAGCAGTTTATGACTCCTGGAAACTGGGTCACACTACAGCGCGCTCACACTGATGGGATGCGAGGAGACACCTGCGTGTGACGGGTTTCTGTGAGGACAGTGGCAGTCTTACAGAAACAGGCACACTGGACTGTAATCTCATTACTGACGTCAGCCACACACCCGACACAGAGTCACCGACTGCTCGGACCACAACCAACAGGACAAGGAATGGACTAAAAAGTACCTTTTCTGTTCTAGTTACGCTTCAGTCAGGTTTCTAGTAACAG
>JBAJNP010005858.1:0-16591 GCA_036877545.1 Yasuhikotakia modesta
TTATATACTTATAATAATTATAATAACATTTATGCTTAACAAAATAAACCAGATAGTTCCATATTCATTAAAGTTCCATACAAGTGGACACTGTGACGTTAAAAAAACATGATTGTAATTGTTTTTGTGTGTTGCAGCTGAGGCGAATCGTCCCTGTGAGATGTTCATCTGTGAATGTGACAGAAAAGCAGCCGAATGTTTTGCACAAGCCGGTTATAACCCTGAACACAACCATTATCCCAATGAGAACTGTAAATGATCTGAACAACAGCCATGACAGATGTTCAGGCGGCGAAAGACACACAGTAAATGTGTCATTAAAGGCAGCAATGGTACATACAGCTTTATTCTTGTTCATGCCCATGTATATTTTCTAACAGCTCCCTCCCTCACTTATACACAGTTGGAATGTGGTATGCAATTTCAAAATAAGCAAAAAGTACATTAATGTGTACCTAGATTAAGCAGGTTATATCTATTTACATATCAGTATTGGCACAGAATCTACATATAAGCTCTCATACATTTAAACAATTTTTTATTTAAAAACAATAGATTACCTTCCTGACCAACCTCCATGAATTTGAATAACATTTTTTGTCCTTTGTGACATAATGACATTGTATGTAGTAGCTAATTGTGTTTGGTTTGGTTTATTTAACTCTTGCATACACTGCAAGTCCTGAAACACACACACAGAGCAGTGGGCAGCTATCCCTGCAGCACCCAGGGACGTTGCCAGCTCTGGAGTCAAACCAGCAACCTACTGACAACAAACCCAACTCCTTAACCAGTAGACCACATCCTTACAGGGTTTAGGCAGCAGTAAAAATATTTAACCAAACCACAGCAAGAATTTCTTGTTTGCTTTAATTTAAAATAGGGGAAAAAAAACATACATTGATACAAAATTGATACATACATATAAAATGCCAAATAATTTTTGGAGGAAAATACAATAAAAAAATTAATTCTGAAATGTTTACACATAGATCTTAATACCCTTTAAGGTTGTGTAAAGTATGTAAAATATATCATTCACACACCAGCATTCTATTATTGGCTTGGGAATGAATAGGATTGAGTGTTTGTATCACCACCAGTTTAACACACTAGAAATTAGTTACATATGTTAAATCACTCTGGCTCTCCTGAGGTCTCAGCAGAAGTTCAATCTACTTGCTTAAAAAAGACAAACATCTATTTTAAGTTTTTTACGTATGTGATGTGCAACAGTTAATAATTAATGAATGTTAAATGACAGTATCTGAAACAGCAGGTTTTCTAGTTTAATTTGATATAGAACAGCAACACATTTTCTACATTACACAATTTCTACATTACAAAATCTAGAAATGTTGTTCTACTGAGTTCTACTGGACTCACAAATATTGCACAATATGAGGCAGTTTATAAGTCTGTGCTGTAAAAGCGATTACCACACACACACACACACACACACACACACACTTTTAGAATTATTAATGTTAGGGTGGTGGTGATTTTTTTAAGTACATTAGATAAATATTGATATGACATATTGATGTCCATATTTTACTGTTGCAACTTATGCTGGCAGAGGTAAGTTCAACAAATTTCTTACTAGAAAAATACTTTAACAAATAAACCTGACATACACTTTAACAAATTCAAATAACAAATACACTTTTACTCTGTAATAAGTATCAGACAAATATGTTTTTACTAACCTTTAAGAAATAACAGGATTTCTTAATCCTCCCTGCATTAAATGTGCATCATTCATGCATGTACTGTTTACAAGACCTATAAGTATAACAAACGCTTGTACTTTATATCAGTAACTTATAAGTTTCTCATTATACACCTTTCTTTAGTTAACTTTCACAAATATAATACCGTCTACGATTACAGTCTGCATCACACAGCAGTTTTGGACCCTCAGTGTCAGTTACTTTCAAGTAGATACAGGACTCCACTCCTCCATAACCAGGTTTATCTTCATCCCAAAATCTTAAAAAGATCAAAAACATGCCATTAACAACTACACCAAAATGACATTACCATCCAATGCAGTGATACATTGAATTCTTGAGGTGAATTTATAGTGTATGTACAGTATAAGATAAACATCTTGTTGGTCTGTTAACTGTTTATATGATACGGTGGAATGATACAATGATATGTCACACAACTGTTTAATAATCCTCTTCCAATTTAAAAGTGATGAAATTTAGTCATTCAAATTTGAATTCTTCTGTGTAATGAGGAAAAAGGGTTTCTGAAAAGTCTTTATGGAAAACACAACACAACTGCATGCTTAAACTGTACAGCAGGCAATAATCTCTTACTGTGGAGTTGAATGATAATCCTCTCCATTTTCCCAGCTCAAGTTCCCTGTTTTGTCCCTCTTGAGACCAATCCAGTAATCAGCCCTCTTTTGAATGACTCTTGAAATGAATGCCTAAAATACAGAGACAACCACCTATATTTATAAGCCTATGATTCATTTTAAAATCATAAATTAGGGAAAACAAATATGCGTTGCCAGGTCCTCACCATCTCCTCCCCACTGTTCACAACCATTAGGTGTGCCCCATGATCGTGGCATATAGACTTTGATGATTCCCATATCTCATAAGCATTTACTAACAAATAACAGCTGTTACTATAAGCAACCCAACCATCCAAACAGGTCCCTATATTTCAATGAACAAAACAGACATGCTTTTAGTAGAGTAGAATATAGCCTTAAAAATGTTTTACATTAGTAAAAAATGCTTATAAAAAACCTACAAAATACCAAATCTTCTGTAGTAATTCTACCAAACTGTAGTAATTCTCCTATTTACATTATGGTTGCATTGCCATGTACAGTTTTATTTATTTGTAAACAGTAAATATTACACTTCATTTAATATGTATTTAATCTTTAATATTTTGTTTAGGGTAATTATCATATAATCAAACGCATTGTGTTCCCATATAGCATTGTGTATTATTAACATTGTAGCATGCCATACCTCTGTGCTGAAATGGCATGGGTATGCTTCCATCAGAAACAAGAGCTCTGTTTTCATCTCCCTGTGAATTCCTGGAGACTTAAGTGATGGTAAATCAACAATTAACTTGTGTAAATGTACTGAGAGACAATGACTGCAAGTCTTACTTACAGTTAAGACCTGTTACGATTCCTATTACTAAGAATGATAGGAAGAGAAGAACCAGGAACATGACACAAGCCAGTTTCCCTACAATAACACAAAAATACATTTAGAGACTAATTTTAACCCTTCACTCTATATAAAATGAACAAAGGTGAAGTATCTTATCTGTAAAAATCATAATGCATTTGCCTGTACAAAGGACAGGCACAGTAAATGGACTTTAGTTTAAATATAATATAATTTTCTCTTCTAAAACAGACACCAGGCGTATTGTGTTACTTGCCTTGATGGTAGAACGGTTCCACCCTGTCAGAACTTTCCTCCACATCGTCTGTGATTTTGTTGCCCTGCATTCCTTCAGGTCAGCCTATTGCCTTATTATAATGACACATATTCATATCAAGAATTAACTGAAAATCACTTTACCAACCTTCCCTGAAACACTGCAAGTTTAATTACAGCACACTAAGTTCACAAATGGTACAAAAAGTACAATGTCATTACGAACATAAAAGTATAAACTGTGTTTAAGCATTCAGTTACTAACTACAGCTGTTTAATGGTAAAATAACTTACTTGCTGATAAACGTGACACACACAGTTTTCATGGAAAGGGGAGATTTTGTGGAACGGCAGTATGACGTCAGAAGGGCTGGTGCTCTCCTCCCAGACAAACCAAAGCCCCGCATTTTCTGCCAAAATCAAGGCGCAGTTTCCAGAAGTGCATTACAGCGTAACTATAAAGTATAAATATCTTAGTGGGAAGCCTGTAAAACAACTGTGCATAATATAGTCGCACAGGCTTTTAACATTACATTACACTTATTCATTTAGCAGACACTTTAATCCAAAGGGACATACAGAGGGTTGAAACTGTTTAAACTGTCGACTCTAATTATACATTACATATAAAAAGGTTAAAAAGTTACATTACTCCAAACTATTACATATAAAAAGTGTTTTTCTTTTATTTCATAGGCAATCTGATGTTATTGTGAGTAGTTAATGAGTAGTTGTTGTTCTGGTTTTATTATTCACACCAGCAGGATATCAAAACTAGGTATTTTTTTCCTAAATAATAAGCAAGTATTAGATGTATGCAATCGATGCAGCCTGAACCCTTATTGTACAGAGTCCATTTAACTTTCTCTGTCGATATCGTTACTCTACGGACCATTAGTTTTATACACAATGCGTAAACTTAAACAATTTAACCTGTTGTTTTAATGGAAGCCCAAATCGTTTGAGCGGTTCTTCGGCCTCCTTTGCACTAGGTGGCGGGGTCGCCGATTTCCGGCACAAACACCAGCATTAAAGCTTCTTCGGTCTGTGTTTGTGTCAGTGTCCGCAAAAATGGCAGCGATCGGGCGTCTGTCCCAGAATCTCTTCAAGTCCTTCGCGCTGGTACAGAGGCGCCAGCTTTCAGCTGCAGCTCACGGCGACCAAGCAGGTTCGCAATTCTTTCTAGAAAAAGACGCTTTATTAAGACACATGTCTATTATGAGTTGCTTTGACGTTATACTCTTTGACCTTGTGGCTGCAAAGCTGTTTAAACGCAGCCTAACATAGTAGTGCCATCAGTATATATGTGGCTGAACAGAAGTTACTTTCTCTTTTAGACTTTACGTTAATGAATACGAGTACTATGAATAACTAGGTACACCTAGGCTGACCGATTAAAATGTCTAATAAATGCCTAATACGTGTCTATTAGGTTTATGGTATTAGGTTATAATATGTCTCCGTTTCTATTGCCATTCAGCCAAGACATGGAAGGTGCTGTCGTTTGTGGTGGCGCTGCCTGGAGTCGCAGTGTGTATGGTTAACTGTTACCTGCGGTCCCAGCAACACGGCCATGACCGTCCTGAGTTCGTTCCTTACACCCACCTGCGCATCCGCACCAAGGTAATACAGTCATCTGTCTAAGAAACCAGCACCATTTTCCAAGCTTTTATTATTATTATGCTATGAACTACATCTTAAGTGGAGTATGGTACTGACAACGCCTGTAAACATCTATGTACATGTAACATACAAATCAATGGTGCCATAAATTGCGACTTTTTATAAAATGATAATAATGAAGTGCCAGAGATTATATGAAAAGCTATATATCTAAATGGGAATTTGTTGAGCTGTCCGGTTGGAGGTCGGTGTTTTGTAATTGAGACCTTTGGGGGCCTCCAGGAATGGAGGTTGTGATGTAACACATGGTGAATGATGCTGTATATGTTACAGTTAGTGGTCAGCCAATGTGATTTCAGTAGCTCACAGTATAATCCAAAAAGCAGTGTGCCCTATGGCTCATAGAAACTGCTTGGAAGAACAACTAAATGTTTACACCTTTTTTTTACACAATATTGACACGGTTGGTAGTATTATATTGGTTGGTTTGGAATTGACATGTTGTTTGACCAAGCATGAGACAGGTTAATGCAATTGAATAAATGTTAGCGCAAAAGTCTTTGAAATGGCCAAATATTTCTCTAAAAATAAAATATTGCCCTAAAACCCTTTTTTGATTGACTTGATACTTTTTGTCTCCTCAGCGCTTTCCATGGGGTGATGGCAACAAAAGTCTCTTCCACAACTCCCATGTTAACGCTCTCCCTGATGGCTATGAGGGTCACGATGAGTAAAGTGTGTTAGCATCTCACCTACAGGGACCACAGGCCTGGACCACTCCTCTGTTTTATCCAGTTTACATCCTTTCAATATGTTCATCTTACCTCTGTGCTGATCACACGTTGTGTTGTGAAAGCACCTTAAAAATAAAGTTACATTTACTCCTGGACCATTGCATCACATTATCTGCTTAACTGAAATAAATTTATTCCTTAAATGATAAACTGTGTTGTGAATGTGTCTCATTTGAACTTGTGCCATTATAGTTGTTGGATACCTTGAAAGCCTGTAATCTTTATTTTGCTAGTCTGTTAGTAAAGTGTAAATGCTGAATGTAATGATTAAAAAGGTTCTTTTAGGATGTTATAAGGTTATTATATAAATTGGTTTAAACGCAACATAGAGATCGCATTTTTTAATGCATAAAATGCGGTTTTGTGAAATGCCACAACAAAAACTCAAAGCTGAAAATGTGGAACGACGTGAGGTTTGTCCCTTTCGGCTTGTCTTATTGTCAAGCAGCTCTCACATGACTTTACTCTTGTGACTCGCGTTCCTTTAAAAAACCCAGTTTATAAAATCACAGATCTTGTTAAAATCGACTTACAGTCGGTATGTTATAGAGAAATGGGTGAGTGTGATATGCAAGCGTTGTCTTAGGGAAACTTATTGATGCATTGCGACTTAACTCAGTTGTACTCGCATGTGACATGCATGCCGTTCGTTTGCTGTTTACGCAAGTCACCAACGGTGAGTGTAGAAGCAATACTTGTGTTTGGTGAGTAGCACAGCACACTGATCTTTGTTATTCACTCTGCTTGTTTAACCAATCCTGCATAAAACCACCCATTACAGAGCAATACTTATTATTACATTTAGCTTATTATTTATAGTGATACGTGATCGCTAGTGATTGATTCTCAAATGCTTATTTATATTGTACACACTAATATTTTCAACAACAAAAAATAAACAGTTATAAAAGCTTAGAATAACTGAGCTGTCAGATGTTGTCAGTATTGTGTTTGCAAACACTGTAGAAGAATTTAATGATCCTTAATTTAATAATAATGTATAAATAATCTTTATTTAAATGCAATGTTAAATGTTAAATTGTCCCTTTAACAATAGTAGCATCCTTGAAAATAAACTTTTAAACCTTTTTTAACAGATCAATGGCTGAAACAACTCCCGTGACTGATTCAAAACGGTATTTTGTCATAGGGTTCTGTAAATTCATGCATGTATTCAATAATAAAAAACACCTTAATTAAAATATTTGAGTTTAATCAGTTATATTGTGTTGATGTAAAGTGCAAGTTTTTTTGTTCTTATTTCCAGATGCCTTTTGTTCTTCCTCTATGATAGTTCAAAGGTGCAGGAAGAGGGAGACCTGACCAGAGATGGAATATATTACTTCTATCCTGAAGATGTAGTTATTCCATCAAGCACTGTGCAATAAATAATGCATCTACTTGCAGACATTAGTGTAGCAAAACCAACACTATAGTATTTGACCATATTGTAGATTTAAACATAGTAGCATCTATAACAGCATCTATCGTGCTGTTAAATTGGTAGTTTCAGTTAGTAACTATACATTGAAGATATGATAGTGTCTGTGTGTTATTACAGACCCCAGTAGACCAGCAGGAGCTGCTTTGTGGACAGCTGGCCGGTGTGTGTCGGTGTGTGTCTGAGCTGTCTGCTTCTCCTGTACGCCTGCTACGTCTGCGCAAGAGCAAATACGCAATATGCATGAAAGATAAGTTTCTTTTGGTAAGAGAAGTATCTGGTGTAAGTCATACAAACTTGATTTAATATTGTGGTTCTACATGGTTAAATAAGATCTTTCTCTGGTTGTCAGGCATTAAGCTGTGTATTAGACATTCCAGATGTGAGTGTATGTGACTTCCTGGATCACCTAATTGATCTCTTCTGCTTCTATAATGGATCAGTGCGTCAGAGCTACCAGGTATTAAAATTAAAGCATCTAATACAGTATATTTACTGAAAACAACAGTTTACTTGTATAATTACTGTGAAATTACAATATTTTACACAAATTTTGGTAGAGCAACTTTAAAACAATCACATCAGATTTTTAAGCATGATATAAAGTGTTCCAAGATTTTTTAAGATAAACTAAATCTATAGTATTGTTTAAGTAAATTTAATTTTTTTGCTTTGCTTAAACTGTAAGTATTCTATGTTGCACAGTTATACAGTCAGGAGGAGTTAGCGCTCAGATGGGCCAGATACCTCTGTCACCTGCAGGGTGGCTCCACTGAGCTGCACAACATCTTCAGCTGCCTCAGGACAATTGACTCCACACATGTAAGAATAAACTGAGTTTAAAGGAAAACCTTGTCACTGCAGATACAAAGTTGGTCTCCTTTTGTTTCCCTCTCTAACTGGTCTCCTCTCCACACTCCTTCATTGTCAGATTGATCCTCTGCTGTTGCTGAAAGCTGCCCTTATTCTACAGGCATGTCAGCGATGCCCTTTGGTGTTAGCAGGGTGTATTCTGTACAGGGGCAGGTGAGATTTCACTAAAGTTTAAAGGGATAGTTAAAAAATTCGTGTTAGCAACTGTTAAAACTACAGGAAAACTTGTTTTTTCTAGCTTTTTCCAAGCTTTATCATGAACAGAGATTTTTTGGATTTTTCCAATCAAGCATTTATGGTACAAATTTTTATCTTTTTGCAATTCTCCTTACAAGGCTTTTTAAAAATAGATATAGTAACCTATTTAAGTTAATCTGGTTACTGATACTAGATATACACAATACATTTGTACTTAGTTATGGTGTATTAATTAATACTGAAGAGCATTAACTGCTAACACAGATGTGTTTTTGAACTGTCAGTTGTGGTGGTCTGTGTGTTGTGCAGGGTGGTCAGTACTCAGATGCCTCCTGACCTGACAGTGAAGGTGATGGTGTATGAGACAGAAACATACAGTCAGGTAGATATACACACAGATTCATCATTATACCGAATATTATAACACACAGTCTTCCACAATTACAAGGCACATGTATTCTTATCTACTCTTGTTGTTTTTCAACACAGGATAACAGGGTGACAGCCAATGGCCTGAGCTCATCTGTGGGCACACCCCCCTCTGTCACAGTTACCACGCAGGTGTTCCTGACAACCACCGAACTGCAAATGCTACGCTGCCCCCTAGTGGATAGAGTTTGCAGGTATTCAAAAAGGGTGTTATGCAGTTGCTAAGGTGTTTTAAGTTGTTGTTGGAATGATGCTATAGGTGGTTGCTTGCCGCAGATTGTGCATTTCCTGTCCTGTCTCTCATTCTTAGGTCTCACTGTACTCAACCTCCAAGCCAATCCAGAAAGTCTCGCTTTTTGTCACGTACCTTATCAGATATCCCAACCACAGATACAGACTCTTTAAACTTAGAGCCCACTCTGTTTCTCCCAACCTCCTATCAGACGATGCCATCCTCTCCTCGCTCCTCCCTTTCCGATGAGACATGTTTTAGCCCCTCCTCCTTGCTGGTGAACACTCCCCTTCACTCCAGTCTTATTAACCAATCAGAGTACTTCACTCCTCAGTCACCTGACCACAACATATTGAGTGTCACAGAGATGTCCAAAGTAATGGAAAAACATAGTTTAACAGGGAGTTTGACCAGCCTGGATGCAAAGGAAAAGGCAGCACAGGACATAGATGAGAAACTGGAGTCAGGAGATTTACACTCAGAGTCCAATAAAAGCAGTAAATTCTTAGAAAATTCAGATCAGGAGGTTCAAAATAAAAAAGTCACAGCCCTGTCTAATGCATATCAGCCGCAGTCAAATGATAACCATTCAGATGGCTCTTACTGTGACAACCAGATTGACGCGTACAAAGGACAACGATTGGACACTAGCGATCATGTGACCAATACAAATGACAAACTCCAAGGAGATACAGAAAAAGAAGCGAGACAAGAAACCAAGCAAGTAGAACAGGCAACACAAAGGCTCAAAGAGACTTTAAACAGCAATTTTGACCTACCAAATGGCTCCCCAACTCATAAGACGCTTTCAGATGCCTCTCTGGTGCCTACAGTATTGTACCAGCATAGAGTCAGAGGTCTGGTTCTAGCGCTGTTGGTGGAGCCAGAGTTCAGCACAGATCCCACTGCTAAGGAGGAAGTGGTGAGATATGTGTCTTCCACATTTCATCATATAACATTTTGAAATTGTGTATGTATATACATATTGTGTTTATATTGCTGTTACATCAGTATCAAAGCAGTTTAGCATCTTTGAATGGGCTTGAGGCTCACCTGAGAAATACCTCACCTGGGACTCCCAGCTCCCCAGGGCCCTACACGTTTGCCCACTATGACAGCATTCAGAACATTCTTACTAGTGAGTGAAAGCTCCTGTCTCATTCAAAGTCATTTTTGAAAAAATGTAAACAGTTGGTTCCTATATGATATTTACTATATGATGTTTCTGTGATATGTGGTACTGCAGCTAATGTATGGGGCCAGTCTGCCGGGCCCCAGGATCGCTCATTTGTGAGGGCCACTGCACTGCTTCATTCCCATTTCTCACACACAGACAGTCTACAAGAGGGGATTGTCAGGTAAATTTCTGTCATTGATATGATATTTATATTGAAACTGTTTCAGACATATTTTACACTGAATTAGGTGTTTTCTCCAAAAGGCCATTTACTGTTGTTCAATTAGCTTAAATCATCTATGACTAGCTTAGAAACTAGGTGATTATGTGTGTTTGTATATTAAATTACAGGAACGCTGGCTCAGCAGTGTATGGGAACCGTACCACAGCTCAGGAGACATATTTCCTCCACCAAGGACCACCAGTTAGAAACTCTGGTAGTCCTGATGCCCAGGATAGTGCCTTCTCTCTTCCCAGGAAAGCCAGACAGCGGCTCCTTAAACATGGAGTCAACCTGCTTTAAACATTTTAGATCTTGTTTATTATCTCAGATCTCCACTGTATTTACAAATATGAATGCTGTATATCTCATAGTACTCAGAGTGTTATTAAAGGAAAACTATATAAACATGCATTCAAAAATGAACAAAAAAATTATGTTTATACTCACAATTATGTCATTCCACAACTTTTGTGAAACACAAACGAAATTATATTTTTAAAAATATTCATTTTAGTTCAGTGGAGAATGACAGAATTGTCATTTTGGTTACGTTTCTTTAATGCTGTTTGTCTATGGCCTGTGCTGCTTTATTGATTTTATCATAAACAACAGATGCTAAAAGTGTAAACTACTACCATCCCATAGTACACTGAGAGATTCTGTTGTGAATCTGTTCTGATTCTGCTGTAATCCTTTTGCTGTTTAATCTGTGTTTATTAAAATAGAGACTATAGAGAACAGAAAGCAGGTTTTAACCATTCAGTATTACATGTGAATATTTATAATTATTGAAACTGCCAACTTTTTAAATGGACCAAAATTATTATTGAATTTAAATAAACTTTTGTACACCATTTTGAGATGGTTGAGATATTGTATGTTGAATATTTCACATGTACAACATTTATAAATGTCCACTCTTCAACATGTATGGATGTCATTGCAGGTAACATATTTTAAAGTAAGGTAGCAAATGCATCATTTTCAAGCTTGATATGTAACAGAAATAAGCTTGTTAGGTATAAACAATAGATACACAATGAAGCAATAGATAAACTACTTTAAATCAACATACAACGTATTTGCGTATTTTCTGTGTGTCAAACGTCAGGTAATGTGATAAACTACACCTGTGAACTTGACAGGAACTAGCAATTGCACAAATGGCTAGAAGCCACTTGTTTGGGTCTGTTATCTGTTTAATTAAATGTATACATCGCTTATATAGCACTGCCTGTTCAATGCTTTTATTGTATATCCCAGTCCAAAAGAAGTTACCACTCTGTTGGTTACTGAAACTATTGTCAGGGTTGAGATTTTGGGGGAGAGAAGAAAAGTTTAACGCTTCGCTTGGTCGTTTCTCTTGCAAATGAGCGTCTCGTTGATGATGGTGCAGATGTTCTGTAATGAGGGTCATTAGGAGTGAGAATAAGAATGGACTGAACTGGCAGGACTCTAGGCGCTCTTATTATGCAGAAAGGTCGATGGGGGTGCGAATGGCCGCTTAAGGGTCCCGAACAAAACCAGGGGGTGGAGAGTCAGGAGAACCCAGAATTCAAATTTCACAGAAGGAATTGCACTTATTGTCAGAGCAAGAGGATTTACCCGTTCAATCGTGTCGTGGAGAGCACTAGATAAGCGTCCCAGGAGCGCAGCACCTACAGCGGACGTATTTGGATACGCGAGATGGCCACAGTTACGCACGCATGGATTTCACTGCTGATCCTCGTTTTCATGGCTGTTACCATAGAAGTACAGTGCCGGTCTTTACGTACACAGATTCGTAAGGTTACATCCTTTCAAGGAGAGCGTAAAATCCGTATCGGCCACGTCCAGAGACGCATGCGTCGTGATCCTGACTCCCATCAAGATCAGTGCGCCCTCCTGAGCGCGCCGTGGACGGAGAGCACCACCCCTATTGGCGACTGGGGCCAGATGTATCGGCTTAAAATATTATCGGCGATGGGTGATGGTCCACGACGTGCTGTTTTCCCAGAACCACCCCTGTTTCGATTCGTTAGACGGGTTTATCGTTGTTGTCAAGAGGGACACCACTGTGGAAGCGTCAAAGGAATACAAAGCCGAAAGTCTGGGGGTAAGTTGACTAATGTTTGAATAATGCTACCGTTTGTACATTACGTGGTACATAAACATGACCTAATTTTATTATTTATAAACTTACTGTCTTTTCTTGACCAGACTCCAGCATTGAGTTTTTGCTTGGAGTTGACGTGTTGTCAGCACCATTGGCCAGAGCAGAAGTTCATTTCCACTTTTCAAACCCCAAACACCTCAACATCCAACCTGTGCTACCCTCACTGGAGAAACGAGGGTTCCCTACCAGGTGAGACTCAGAACTTAGATAGATAAACCAACCTGTGCCTGGTTCTTAATGGATAGAATAATGATCATAAGTTTTATTTGGTAAGGTTACATTTAGACATTTAGTCATTTAGCAGACTCTTTTATCCAAAGCGACTTACAAAGTTGGCAAAACAATAGAAGCAGTTAGAGCAAAAGAAGCAATTAGAGCGAAGATTAAATCACCTGTGTTGTTATTTTTCCACAGGTATAATGTCTGGTTACGAGATGGTGTGGCAGAGCTGAGAGTGGACCTGCTTGCTCTCTTTCAGGCCTTGCAGCTGGCCATTGGAGCAGCCAGTAGAGGCAGTCCGAGCATTATGGAAATGCATCGGGTGAGGGGCTTGACCAGACCAGGGGTCCTTGACCAAAGAGAAAGACCCCTAGCCCCTCAAGACACAGCAACTATATTGTGGAGAGGGGAGAATGAGGACAGGGAGGGTGCCTCCCCCCTGCAGCCGGCTTTAGAGCTTGGACTGGCATTACACTGCACCTTGGAGAACAATATCACACAGCCCTGTCAAAATTACGGCGTACAGTTAGTGCACGCACCCTTCATTGCCTTGACATACAGATAATGGAACACAGGCTTCTAAGGAAAACAGCATTTTGGCAAAAACACAGAAACTGCTACTGTATACAGCCAAACACTGTTAATCTGTAGTTCTCCCCCTTTACAAGTTCTTTGAGGCCATAAAGTCTCTGTCCATTCAGTCCACTAACACCTGGTGTGAATGTTCCCTGGATGGCTCCCTGTTTCTAGAATTGCTAATGATTACTATTGTTTGTTGACAATGATTCTCCAGCTCTAGAAAGCTTACAGTAATTCAGAGGCCAATGTAGTTATGAATAATGGAACACTATGCACTTGTACATTGAATTTATTAAATTATCGGTGTTATTTGTTAGGAAAAAAGTATCACTGTATAAATGTAAATAGTGTATAATTACAGTTATATATAAATACATTTTTGCAATGTACCGTGGTGTTCTGTAGTTTCTTACTCAATTCTTTTTACTCAATGTCAACTCTTCTGGTAAAAAGGATTGTATATACATAGAAGCATTTAATATAAATATGGAAAAGCCTGACATTACATAATAGAAAAAATGTGATTTCACTTTTAATTACAGAGTCTTTCTTAAATTATAAAGCTACTTACTATAGTGTTCAACTTTTGATAAGATACAAATAAATGAATCTTACAACCTGCTTTGAAAAAAAACAATAAATAGGTAAGGTATAAAGTTATTACTATTAATAACAGATCTACCAGGAACAATTTTAAACATATAGAAATAATATAATCTTACTACAGTTATTACTTTATTGTAACAATGTGGTAATTTTCTTGGAAACATGCATATTAAGAACATGTCTAAAGAGTAAGCAAATTAACCAAAGGTTACATTTGTAATTTCTTTTTAATTTAAAGATATTTTAGATAACTTTAAAGATAAGATTTAAAGATACCTACATAATTACAAAGTATATGTAATATACATATGTAATATATTTATATGTAAATATATGTAATATATTTGTATATGTAAAATGTGTATCATAATACATTTAGCAAACAGAGAAATATGATTATTTTAATATTTAAGTGAAAGGACATGTATTTGTCAGCTACGGTTACCCATAACCGAAATGTGACTTCTGCATTTAACCCATCCTTTGTGAGAAGTGAACACACACTGCAAGTCATAAACACATACACACCCAGAACAGTGGGCAGCTATCTCTGCAGCACCCAGGGAGCAATCAGGGTTAGGTGCCTTGCTCAAGGGCACTTCAGTTGCTACCTGCTATTGTTGGAATCAAACCAGAAACCTACTGATTATAAGTCCAACTCCTTAACCAGTAGACCACAACTGCCCAAATGAATGAAGTAACTTTTTGTAAAATAACTTTATTGATGATTGTGTGTTATGAAAGGAACATTGGTTGAGCACAGTTGAACATAGTGAGATTTAACAAAATTATGTTCCTTCTGCAACTGCAAAATTACCACCCAACAGAACCTTCAAGTCCAAGAGAAACTTGAAAAACATCTAACAAAAGAAAATACTTCCGTTCAAAAACAGAATAGTTGGTCTATTATTCCAAAACTTCAGAGTTTGTCTTTTTCTTCTTTTTCTTTTTTTTCTTTGTTGGAATTAGCTGATCACACGTTTCTTCTTCATGAGATTGTTCTTTAGACACATCGATTACTTTTTCCTCACTTGCATCTGTGGTCATTTTTCTTTTCTTCTTTTTCTTCTTCTTTTTTGGGCCTGTGTCTACAGTGTTGTTGTTCTCCCCTCCTGCCTCTGTACCTCCCTTTGTTTCCTCAGTGACGGTTTGACCTGAAGCAGCAAGCAGGTCTGAAACCGACACAGCAGCTTCCCGAAACCTCACTTCCATCTCACTGTCACTGTCACTTCCAGAACACAGAAAAAAGATGCATTTTACAGACCATAGACTATAATACAAGAGCTTAATCTGAATTCCCATACAGAGCCCAGACCGATATTTAACGACACCTACTGACATCTAGTGGATTCTTTTTTAATTGGAGGACATCTGCCATAAGCACGAGTCAAACTCACCTAGAGCTGGGAATTGGTCTCCGTTTAGGGGGTGGAGGAGGTGACTGCTCCATCCATTTTCCAGGAGTGGATGTGGAGAAGAGACGGAAACCTTTGTAAAATATAGGAAACATATTGCAATTATTTTAACAGCAGCTGTGGAAATATAATTGTAACACTGCATTTGTAAAGACACTGATAAATACACAAATAAATACATGTAAATCTAATGTAAAGTGGAGTATAAATCTAAAACCATTACTGAACCTGATTCAGTTTTGCATTTTCTAATTTACTTAGCAAATAAATAAGAGATGTTTTATAAATGTGACCATTTATATAGTGGTACAACACTTGCGTTTGTGCTTTATTGTGAATATAGTTACACCAAGCAATCATTTATGTTTTCAAAATGTAGCACAACATCTCATACACTAGTGCTGAAATAAGCACAACAACTTGAGTGATAGTTCATAACTTTACATGCATTTAAAAATTTTCAGATATGACTCCCTTTGCTTAAATGCCAGCATGTATGAACTCTTAATGTTTGCCCTATGTTGTCTGGTACAACTGGAAAAACACTATAGAATGAGATAAAATGAGATAAAACACTCACCTTCATCCTCTTCCTCATCTATGTTCTCAGACTCACAAGGTTTTAAAGCAGAACATGCCTCTGAAATACATCTAATGTGTGGGTGATAGAGAGAGAGAGAGAGAGAGAGAGAGAGGGAAAAAGAGCGAGAGAGAGGGGGGGGGAGAGGGAGACAAGCAAGCAGATCAGTAAATAAAAAAATGATGACAAATAAGGCCACTGGCAAAAACACAACAGAATAGTCTCACCCGTCCAAAAAAGCTCCTAACTTGTTTGCCACATGGGCTCTGAATTCAGGAGTTGTTCCCAGTTCATTGCCATCATGTTCATGTTTTGAAACATCTGCTCTGTGTGAACAAACACATTCACAAAATAAACACTAAAATCTTTAAGTATATTAAAACCTTAGCAGAATATTTGTTGCCATTTTTATTACAAAAGCAAACTCACCTGTGACTTTGCCTTTTACTGCTGTCTCCATCTGTGTTAAGTAAAAACTGTTACTTGTGTAAGAAATATCTGTCAACGTTTATTAACTTAAGTAATGTAACCCAGAATCATCTATTATATACAAATGTCTTGAAATAACAGGCAGCAAGTACGGTGGCCCATAGGGTGGCAGGGGTGATGAAGGACCTAC
>JBAJNP010005858.1:16641-27513 GCA_036877545.1 Yasuhikotakia modesta
GGACCTACCCATAGGGTGGCAGGGGTGATGAGGGACCTACCCATAGGGTGGCAGGGGTGATGAGGGACCTACCCTTTCCATTGATCTTTATATCCTGGGGTTGAAAGCTCCACACCGCCTCTTTAAATCTTTCAGAGTTGTCCTCCTCACTGCTGCTGTCAGACATTTTCCAGGTTTAGTCCGAGTATCTTGCGTTTCAATAAACACGATTGTAAAGCACGTTAAAAGTTGCCTACGCTGCAGAACATCCGCCTTCGTAACAGCGACAGCGAATTACGAACATCCTAAAACTGTTGCTTATAAGTAAAAAACGCTGCTGCAGAAAGACATGTATGTGATTTTAATGCACTCATAACAGATGCATGTACAACACATGACCGAGTTCCATGTGCAGCTTCAACGAAAACAGACACTCACGAATCACGATGCACTTGCAACTATGCGGAGCTTTACTGACTCCTGCTGTATCGGAGCTGAAAGGCACAAGGGCAAACTACATCTCTCAATTCATACAGCAAATAGAAACACAAAGAAAGATAAGATGTAACAGAGTTTATTATAATTGCAAAATAATCAGAAAGTTTAAACTGTGTATAAAAAGCGGGCCAGTCTTAAACCATCAATAAAACTACTTTTAAACCAACAATATAACTTTTTTGTAAAGGGGCCATTCTCTCTCTCTCTCTCTCTCTCTCTCTCTCTCTCTCTCACTCAGGGTTTACTGTTGAATTGAATGATTTAATGTTGAATAAAATCTTAATTAGTGCAGCACTTTAGTTTTAACAAAAAAGGAAAAGCTTTACAATATGACACATAATAATGAAACAACTGCAATATTAACAACAATCACAGTGCCACACAGTGAACTCACAAACACACAACACATCACGCCCATAAAAACAATAACCATATCATAGGATGTACAGAAACAGTGTTTCTGGGTCAAAACAAAATAAAATGGAGTAGGTCATATTTTGTTTATCAAAATTGTACCTGATTGTCATCATATTTTTCATTTTAATAACCATAATTATCTTCATAATCTTCATCATCATCATATATATCCTCATCATCGTCATTATCATCATCATCCTCTGTATTTGACCTGTCTGATCTGTCATTCCAGTCATTAGGGTCCTCATCATAATCGTTAAAGTTGTCTTCCTCATCATCATAATTGTATTTTTCCTCCTCCTCCTCTTCCTCCTCCTCCTCTTCCTCCTGCCCCTCTTCCTCCTCCTCTTCCTCCTCCCCTTCTTCCTCCTCCTCCTCCTTCTCATCATCATCATCATCATCAATATCATATTCATCATCATCAGACCTCCCCTCTTCATAATCTTCCTCTTCATAACACTCTTCATCCTTATCATTATATTTATCCTTCTTAATATTAGTTTTCTTCAACTCTGAAAGGCTCTTTTTAAGCCCCCAAATTTCTTGCTGTAGTGTGGAGTACATTTGTTTTACATTTGGAGCAGTATTTTTATTAACTTCAGTCTCAGATGTGGAGCATTCTGCAGTTTCATTTGAATGTTTTGTCTCAGCCATAGAAGTATTTAGCACAAAATCTGACACCTTCCTGTCTTTCTCCTCCTATAAAGGAAAAAACCTTTTAATGCATCCCACAATAAATGCAAATTAACATTTCATTGTTAACAGGTGTTTTCATAGTACACACTGTTTAAACTTTTAAGCCAGGCCTACATTAACACATGTATGTAACAGTACTTTATTATGTACATATTTAGTTAAGGTATTTATAACAAGTTAACAGTCTGAGATCAAATAACAGATGGCAGACCTGTAGTCCATAGTTAGTGCTGCTGAAGCTGGACTCCATGGCTCCAGTCACATCCCACAGTGTGTGTTTCTGCAGTGCTGGTATTGTGTAATGATCCCTAATGTGAGTGTCACATAGAAACACATCACAGGTTGAACAAGACTTCACAGCTTTTAATCTCCGCTCAGAGCAGAAATCACAGGCAACATCTTCAGGCCCAGCGTAGGAAGATGGTGGAAGGGCTGGACTGAAGCCTGCCTGCTGTAGGTTTTTAACCACCTCTGCCAGGGCTGTGTTTGTGTTGAGCTCTGGTCGTGTTTTGGACCCTCTGCCACACTGTGGACAAACATATTCTTCTGCACAGCCGTCCCAGAATGTATTAATACAATCTCTGCAGTAATTGTGCCCACATGAAATGGAGACTGGATTCTTCAGGATGGATTTGCATATTGAACACTTCAAGTGATTCTCTGTCAACAGTCTGGAAGTTACAAAATTAAAGTCAATTACTATAAGTCAGACTCTTTGAAGGTCTATCCTTCAATACACACATATTAAAGGATTCTATTACATAATAAATGAAGAAGGAATAAATTCACCTTGAATCCAGGTGAAAAGTTGCTTCAGGTTTGGAGCTGATTGGTTGTTCCACAAAACACTCTGTCCTTTCAGACACAGAGCTGAGTGTAGGTGAAGATGCTCTGTCTAACTGTATTCTGTGAACAGAAAGTGTCACCACAAACAGAACTACTACATTTGTAATAAACATACATGTTCATTTGCTTAACAATGATCTACTGCCTCTTTAAAAATGCCTAGAATGTATTGCATTGTTACTTGTTTTTGAGACAGAACCAGGCAGTGTTTTTGAGACAGAACCAGGCAGTGTTTTCATTTATTGTTTAAAAAAATCTATTTTTGTGTTAAATAACTTGTGTTAAATAATATTGTCCTGCTTTGTCTTATAAATGAAAAAAGATCCAACTAGAGAAACAACACACTAAAACATAAAAAAAAAAATTCAATTACTATTATTTTACCATTAATTACTAACGGATTCAGATTCACCTTGTATTTAAAGCTCCTGATCTTTTGAAGTTGGTGGGTAGATCCATTGACCAATCAGTCCTCAGAGACAAATAGCTGTGTGTTGGAGAAGCTGCTCTCTCTAACGTTTCTCTGTGAGGAGAAAATACCACCTCAGAAAGGCAGTAAAATACACATTTCTGCTTTTAAAATGTGAAAAAGCAAAGATTTAATTTGCAGCTAATTGCAACTACAGATACTTACATTTGTAATAATATTAAGATACTGAAAAATTCTGTTTACAGAATTATTTCTTTAGTGAATGTATAAATAAATAAAAAACAAGTATCAAATTTAGGATAAATTTGGGATAGTTATGTTTGACAGATTATGTGGGGACAACTGTGTACTGGATTTGACATAACTACAGAATTTTCTTTAAATAGTATTTAGTACAACTTTCTGATTTACCTTGAATTCAAAGTAAACGCCCCTCTGCCTTTAAAGTTGGTTGGTAAATCCATTGACCAATCAGACGCCAGAGAGAGATGGCTATGTGTAGGGGAGGCTGCTGTCCCAAACCTCACCCTGTGGGGAGAAAATTCAAACCTTTCAATGATGGCAAACACATATAATCTATAAAGTGAAAACAAGCTGGTCAGACACCTATGTAGCCTATTTACTCATTCATGACATTTTAATTTGAGGGACGGAAATCACTTCACCAAAACAGACTGCAACAAGTCATACTTTGGCAAACAAGGGAAACTAATGTAAAACACCAGCCAAATGAAATAAACATTTTTAATATGAACCTCGTTCTCACCCATCGCGTGCCAATGACCATATTCTCTGCGTGCCTAATGCACATTGCCACCGTGCGGTAGTGTTAGTTTATTCGCATTTCACAACACCCATGCAGTGTTTATGCACTAGCTTCGTTACTGAAAAACAAGGTTACAAGCCAAAATACATGATGGGGTAACATAAAAATATTACCTTTTATTTTTGTATTCTTCAACGGGTTCTTTACTAAGATCTGCGTGTTCATAGCTCGTAGATGTGGGTGCAGGTGACTCTGATCTCTGTCTTTTTAGTTCGCTATACAACACAACACAACACAACAACACAACACGATTTATAATGAAATAACGTTTTTTAATTACAAATATGAATTGAAAAAAGTATATATTTGTATACAGTATATAGTTGGTTTTGAAGTGTACATCTTTAAAGTTCAGGTTTTGTAAAATGCGTTTATATACTTAAAACATGTTGCACCTTTTGGAATGATCCTGTTTTTTAGTACACATATTGTCCAGCTGTGTGGATTATAACCTGTGAATATAAAGCACAACATGCAGATTTTACTTTCGGTTTTAAAGAATCGAAACTTTGCATGATGATAACTGCACAAGCTGAAACTTAATGTTTTGGTGTCAGGAGCAAATATCACAAGCGTTAATATAACTCACTTAGCAATATACTCACGTTATTCAGTTTTCAGGCGAATAGACGCAATCTCCCAAATTTCTCAGTCAATAACCACTTCCTGTTAAATTTAGAGGGGGTTTGCCAATCCGCCCCATTAGAAATGAAGGTGTTAAAAAAGACAATCACGCTTTAATCGTTTAATGCCCAAAAAATCTAAACTGATGAATGCTTTGTTTGGACTGAAAGAAGTTTAAACACTGCAATACTGTACATTTCTACAGAATCAAAATGAAGTATCTTTGACAACAATAAAGTTTAGGGCAAATAAGGACAGTGCCTCCTTTATTTAGTTTTATTCTAGCTCGAGAACAAAAGTAAAAAGCAATTGAGTTTATGAAAGCAGAGCATCAACAGTCATCAATAAAACCAGTATCATTCATAAAATATTTTATTTTCTCTACTGCCACATTGGTCTTTCCGCATTATTAAAATTAAGATATAAGTGGACAATGTCCTCAGTAACTGTCACAGCAACCATGACATTTTTACGGCAATAATGTCTTCATCACTCATGTTTACATTTTATATTTATCACTTCAGCTTTTTTCACTTTTATCCAAAGCAACTTGTTGCTTCCATGACATTTACTGTATTTTCTATGCATTTTAATTACTCATGTTTCTATACAAAATATAAATAAACCTTCGCTGTTATTTTTCCTATGTAATTATGATAACAGTCCTGATACATACTTAAAACAGAGAAACATTACAGAAACATTATGACACGACAACTGGCTAAAAGTAAAAAATAAAAGTAAAAAATAAAAAGTAAAACAAAAAGTAAAATACATTTTTTCCAGTTTACACTCATAAAAAAAACAACGAGCAGCATTACTACAAAACCAACTACACTATCACACTATACATCCACACATTTAATGTCCATAATCATCACAAGCAAAACAAGCAAAACTGTGGTGCTACTAAACCTGTAAGAACAATATATAGACCCTTTATTACGTCTTTCAGTACGAAATTCAAAAAATAATTTGAGAGAACCTAAAACGCTAAAGAAAGGGTTAATTTTGAAGGAAAGGGGGTTTCTTGTGTGTAGCTTGTATTGGATAATAAACTGACCTAAAAGGGTTTAAAAAATTACCTTTTTAAAAAAAAAAACAAACAGATGGTCTGCAGATTTGTGTAAGCAAACAGCACTGCTTAAATAGCCGAGTAAGGCATCAGACATGTACTTCACAGATACTTCACAAACATTAATCCACTTTCACTAACCTCAAATTATACACCTCTCTTTCCTAAGGACACTTGAGTATGCAAGCAAGTCACCTTGGTTGAGAACAGACTTGTTTGTAAACCAATTAAACATGTATTTATTATCTCACATGTAACAAAAATTGAATATTGATTCAAAATAGGGTCGGGGCTGCTGAAAGTAGGTCTGTTTTGTTGGGCTCTGGGTTGCTTTTTGTTTATTTTTCAGTCAATCATGTGCACCATACTTAACACGCTCACCAATCACATCACAAAGCATAGCCACCATTTAATATCAATTTGAATTAGATCAAAGGTAAACATCAAAGCATTATGAGAGGCTAAATAGCTTGAAAGGTGCATAAAAACAATGTTGGGAGACTCGTCCCACTTTGTGGGTGACACAAACCCAACATTTGAGAAAAACTGGATTCTGTATGCACAGCAGCAAAACAGCTGAGTCTGACAATAAAAGCCCTCACACATGACAAAGACAGATGCCCTACAAACAACCGTATGTGAGTCCATATTAGTTTCTAACCTGCAGGAGATTGGGACACAAATGCAACATCCATCTGCCTAAACAGCATTTCTGTCAGAAACAGACACAATATAACATATTGTGGTTTGACAAAGGCAAAATATAATAGGGTTATTGAGTAACCAGTGGCCAGATTGATGGTCTCCATGAGGTCTGTCAACCATGTAGTGAAACAAAACACTGTGGCTTCAGATATACCAATTGTTCTGTTTTGGCTCTGGTTACCAAAATAGCCTTGATCACATCCTCTTTGACCTAACACACTAACCCTGATCAAGTGTCTCAGAATGCACTATGGGAACTTCCTATGAAGTTGACTCCACACACAATGGACTGTAAAGATTTACATTTAGCAGATGCTTTTATCCAAAGTGACTCACAATGTGAGGAAATATGTAAAGATGTATGTGACAATCAATACATTTGTACATCTGAACGACGTGCATCTTTTTGATATTCCAAATTTATGTGGGGAACATCATTTCAGAGATTATAAAATCTTACAAAAAAAAAAATATGGGGCCTCAGAAACTAACAAAAGCAAATGGAAAAATAGAACATTTCTATTGTTGCTGCCCTAAAACTGGATGACAGGTTAATTATTTCTGGCTAAGTGTAGTAGAGGAAAAAGGCTCCATTTTTTGCCAAACCCACAAGTAGTGCACAAAGTCTGTGGAATGCAGGAACTTCATGGAGGGATAGCCATTTCCAGTTGGGTGGGTCGATGGTGCAGAATCACAATGCTGGTGACATCACCGCATGTTGCTGGTAGTGAGGGCTGGTTGTGTATGTGCATTCCACACAAACACTATCCAAACAAACAATCCTTAGATTCTGTGCTGAATAATTGCTACTGGCCTCCGTTGTAAGCATAGTCTGCCTTGTTGTGCATGATAAGCTTGTTGTCCACAAAATAGAAGCTGTCTGATCTGGTCTCATACGGGTGTTCAATCATCAATCGAACTGCAGAAGGAAACGCCACACGACAGGAAGTTAAACACTGCTTACAAAAGAACTCGGGTTTAACACCTTAACACAGCACAGACACGCAATGCTGTCTTCCCTGCCTGAGGGCTGGCAGGTGTGAGATCTGAGATTTGACTCAGACAGAGGCAGGTCAACATGCTACTTGTAATAGGTTAATCAGTTACTGCGTTTCAGACTTTGAAAGAAACAAGTGGACACTATAGGTGGCCTTTCAGCGCCTGTTAAAATTTACTAAAATTAAACCACTTTAACAGAACTAGGACTTGGAGAATCAGTAAAAAGTTCTCACAAATGATCATATAGTGCACTAGCATGGTATAAACTAAAATGAGTGTATCTTTTGTCAAAAAAGCCAAACTTACTAAGGTCTTCAGGGAGCTGAGGAAACTCGTAGATATGCTCACAAGTGTTTCGACTGTTCGGGATACAAAAGCCGAAATCAAAGTCGAAGCTCTTCAGGAGGCGCTCCTGGAAATAATGTCTCTCAATCATTCTGAAGTTATTAACAGGTCCATCCCCGACTGTGAACTCGACGCTGAGAGTAAAAGGATGAGATAGGAGGTATTACTACCTAACAGTGGACAAAACATCAAATTATCAAATAAAAAAATTAGTTTAGCTTGTCAAGAACTACACAGAAGAGATTCATGATATTTATGAAGTTACTGAGGCCAAACTGTGACTTATTCATGATTTCCTGGAATTTGACTAATAACATTGCACAAGCAGGGCAGTAGATGACTCAACACAAGCTCTTTGTTAAAAGCGTGCGAGTTGGAGAAACATGGCTGAAATTCAAACAAGGTCGTTTGTTTACGAAGCATAAGGTAAAGAATTGTGCTTATTTAAGGTTCTCGGACTTACGTGGCTCCAACTGTGCGCAACTTAAGGAACGCCGGAGTGAACTGGTACCGAACAAACCGCCCAGAACTTGTGTCAACATCTCCATTTTCCTCATCTTCCTCATCAATGTCTAAATGCAACATGGAGGGAAAAAATATAAGCAAAATATAATTCAATTGTACTCATATGATACCATCAATCACCATCTTTACATTCAGATTAAAGCTGTACATCACACTGTAATGACAGGAAGGGAAATAAGAAAAACACAGATTTTTTAATTGTGTGGAATTTGAACATTTGTTTATGATAACAAAATTGAGTCCCACTTAAAGTCACCCATTTGTTTAACTCGACATTAAAGAAATGAAACATACCACAGTTTGGAGGTTTGGCGATCTCAAAAAGCACTGTGCCTGTCTCTAGGTCTCTGATCTTGAAACGTGTGAAGTCAATGTTGTAGATGTTATCCTCCGGCTTACACAGATAGTCTGTAAATGACAAACTGTATCATGTAGTCTGGAAATCACTCAGTGTAAAAGTTCTACATTTCTAACAGTAAATACTTACTGTATAACTGTAAAGTATCAACTACTCTTAGACTATCAAAGCATGATGACAAACAAGCAACTCAACTAATCCACTGTGCTTATTTTGGTTAAGCTTATTATTGACATACGACCAAGTACGAGTTCTCTCTGGAAACACAAGTTTCTGAGTTCCTGGCTGTTATTATATAAAGTGAGCCCTAAGTAAACAGAAGTACTTAAAGGATACTGTAAATCACAACGCATCTTGACTCAGAGCATCCGAATAGTTTTGAGATGAATCAAATGTCACTGTGCGTCTCAAAACTATTACCTCGAGTGACTGCGCGGAGTCCCAAAACTTCATCCGGACTAATGTCTCCCCCCAAAGCCCGCAGCTCTTCCTCCGTTACAGGCCGTCGGTCCACTTGAATTCGTCGCGATTTAAGCCTTTTTAGGACGCCGCCCCCTGTTTTCCGATCTCGTGAAGCCGCCGCGGCTGAATCCGAGCCGTTTATTGCGGTGGCTGCCGTTTCGTTCCGGGAGCTTTGGCTACTCATCGCGCCGAAAATTCACTCGCTGTAGCGGCGAACGCCAAGTGCGTCTCTGCTGAGCTCAACGCTGGCTGGATGCAAGATGGCGTAGCGCGTCACTATGGAGAATCTACGCACGGGAGACTGGATTCTGATTGGCTGAACACGTTTGAAAGTTGCTATGGATACCGTACTGGGGTTTCTGAGTTTGCGTTCAGCCTACGTCATCATTTGCGTGATGAGTTGAACTGAGCAGAATAAATCAAACTATTGTTTAAATGTTGATATGTTAAAAATGATTACTAAAAATGTGTCTTTTATTATTAATCTATGATTATAGGGAAGGGCCTATACTAGTTTATTTTCTTTCTTTCTTTGTTAAACATTTGTTAAACAAATTGTTGTATCATGCTGATATGTATTTTAATAAAATGTGTTATGACACTTTGAGTAAATGAAGGAAATGTATGCATGCTGATCAGTATCATAACATTTTATTGCACCTTTTGGCTGCTAGATAAATGCAAATGATTTGGAAAAAATGAAGCTAAATTAACATTTATTCATTACCGTTTGTTGTCAGGTTTGTTAAGTAGTAATAAAATAAATGCAAACAGGAACTAACTGCATCAAAAAAATCTCAAAGCCATTTAGATAAAATAGCACATTTATTAAAAAGAAACAGCATTCATTTGCAGTTCTTACATCAGAAACCTTTAGGACAGTGGGGGGTGGGGTAACATCTCTGCTTCTCATGTCGTCTTCAGTTCTCAGGTGGGAGTCAAAAGGGGGCAGACAGGTAGTTAAACAGAAACATAACTAACATTATCAGAGAAACTACAACCTTTGTAAACTCTGCAGTTTTTGTTGAATGAAGAAATATGCATGGGGTCTTTATGAAGGTGGGCACAATGATTGAGGACTCAATGTGTTCTTTGGCTATTATCCAAGGAGTCACACATTTGATCAGGACAAACTGAACACATCTTTACTTTTGCAGGTGACAAAACAATTAATTATGCAGTAAATCAATTTAAAGCATCAAAATAAAACCATAAAACAAATTGTAAAACACACAAGGGTGTATTTCAATTTAAGGCAACAAGGCATCAAAAATACATGATGAATTACAGAAAATAAGAAACACAAAAATGCTTTCAAAACAACAACAGGCAGTGCAATTATTCACACTATTAAAACAGTCATCATAAGAAAACCCAAATATCCTGAGGAAATTAAAAGCAACTATCTCTGAAAAACAAATCAGTTTTTCAATAATAATTTTAGTATTTAACCCATATCCTTTTACTTAAATTATACAATATAGAAATCAACCGTATATAACCAACTTTAAAACACTTTGAACTCTTTCCGACAATCAGTCAGTGTGTCTATGGGGCTGCAAATCAAACACAACTAGACCACATCCGCAACCAAAACTATTTTTAACATCTACACTCTACCAAGCAATTTAAAAAACCCAGACACCCCAATAGAAATCACAACTATGCCCAAAAGAAAGAAATAAAACAATGTTTAGAAAAGGAAAACAACCTTATGGCACAGCAAATGTTAAAAGTACCTTATATACACATGTATCGTGTACAAATTCAAAGAAGGAAGAAAAAACATGTGACTTTGGTGACAACAAGCATCTGACTTTCTGCAACTCTTTAACAAATGAGAAGGTGCATCAATACCGTCATTATGATTGTATTCATTTTCTAAAACAAAACAATACAAACAAACCAGGCAAAATAGTTCCCTCCCATCCTACTCTCCAAAAACATGTTTATTAAGAAGGCCGACATAAGTTTGTAAGTCTGGGCTTGCCAAAAGACAAATTCAAACAGACATACTGTACTCACATATGGGGCAGAGTTAGACAGCAATGTGGCATGACTGAAAGGGTCTTATGCTTTCAGTAATG
>JBAJNP010005859.1:0-27508 GCA_036877545.1 Yasuhikotakia modesta
GTGTCTGCTGGAGGACGTGTCTGCTGGGGGGGATGTGTCTGCTGGAGGGCATGCTGCAGAGCTTTGCACTGAGCTCCTCTCACTTCTGCTGAAGGACACAAGGAGCAGTCACAGCAGATGTTATGATGTTATGATGAACCTACTGGACGCATGATCAACCCACGGTCTCCACCACTGCTTTTTATTCACCTTGTTTCTCTTTTTCTCTGCAAATGAAATGTCACAGGATTAATAAAACATATCTTTCTGTCCAAAAGTGAGGTCAAAAGAAATCAAAAGACCTTTGGCTATTAAAATAAAAAAAATGTTTTACCAACTTTAAAAAACACAAAAGTCTTAATGATTTCAAACTTATAAACAATAATGTACCTTTATCATAATGTGGTTTAAAACATAAAGGTCCTCAGAACTTTTCTATGAAACTCTATTCTGCTCTCTCTCCCATCCTTATGGTCTTCATCATTACCATCATCATTTATATTGATTTCCTCCTGAGGTGGAAGGAGCTTCTGTCCATCTCCAGACTCCTGAGACATGCTCAGAATCTTCTCCTTTCCCCTCTTAAACTTCTCCTGTCGTGTCTTAATGCGATCCATCCTAAAGCAATGCAGTTACCATCACCAGACCGAACACACACACACACGTTTAAACACTGCGATTCATCTCACTTTCTTGGTTTGTTCAAAAAACCTTTTCTCTTTCAAGAAATTTTAAGAAAGGTTTCAAGAAACCCTTAAAAACAGCTAAAAGCATTTATGTCCATTTTTGGTTCAGACAGGTTTAGGTTGATCACGTTTGTCAGGCTGGTTTGAGACATCTGACATGGTGTGAACTCACTGTTTCTTCAGCTGCTCCATGGATCTCTTCTCCTCCTCCAGGCGAGCTCGGACGCCCTTCACAATGCTGGCCTGAAGCAGCTCAGCACCTCTGAGAACACATGCAGACACTTCCTTAACAAGTCTCATCACTGACCAACAGCAGGACCACTGTCTGTTTAAAGCTGTGAAATGTTCCTGACAGGTGTGTGACGTCATGAAGGACAGAGAAGGTTTGGATTGATGTGAGGGGGGAAATGTTAAGATATTTGAGTGTTTGATTGTATGATGCGTTTGTGTGTGTGTGTGTATGTGTGTGTGTGTGTGTATGTGTGTGTGTGTGTGTTTACAGTGTGTGAGTATGTGTTTGTTTGAGTAGCGTCTGTGTGTATGATGCGTTTGTGTGTGTGTATGTGTGTATGTGTGTACATGTATGTGTGTGTGTGTTTACAGTGTGTGAGTGTGTGTTTGTTTGAGTAGTGTCTGTGTGTATGATGCGTTTGTGTGTGTGTGTGTGTATGTGTGTACATGTATGTGTGTGTGTGTTTACAGTGTGTGAGTGTGTGTTTGTTTGAGTAGTGTCTGAGTGTATGATGCGTTTGTGTGTGTGTGTATAAATGTATGTGTGTGTGTATACATGTATGGGTGTGTGTTTACAGTATGTGTTTGTCTGAGTAGTGTCTGTGTGTATGATGCGTTTGTGTGTATGTGTGTGTGTGTGTATACATGTATGTGTGTGTGTGTTTACAGTGTGTGAGTGTGTGTTTNTGTGTGTGTGTGTATACATGTATGTATGTGTGTGTGTGTTTACAGTGTGTGAGTGTGTGTGTTTGTTTGAGTAGTGTCTGTGTGTATTCGTTTGTGTGTGTGTGTGTATACATGTATGTGTGTGTGTGTGTATGTGTGTACATGTATGTTTGTGTGTGTGTTTACAGTGTGTGAGTGTGTGTTTGTTTGAGTAGTGTCTGTGTGTATGATGCGTTTGTGTGTGTTTACAGTGTGTGAGTGTGTGTTTGTATGTATACTGGTATATATGAAGAGTTTACAGAGACACAAATGTGCATATTGCTGTGTATAACAAGGTAAACATGGTACGAGAACACTTCCTGGGTTGAGGTCACATGTGTGTGATTAAGCACATTGTACCGGGATGCCAGTATCTGTCCTGCCCGAATGTCAGCGATCACATGCAGGAAGTAATAGCTCATGAAGACACGTCTCTGGAGAAGCAGGAAGGAGAAACAGATGCTGTCCCAGATAATTCCAGCTTCATCCCGTGGCAGCTCACATTTACTAGATCCTCCAGACGCTGCAGAACACACATGAACAAACACCAGAAGAGATTTAAGATGCTGCCTTTCATCTGAAAGTTATGAATTCATACATATTTGCTGGAATGTTCCAACTGCTACTGAAGTCACATTTATTTCATAGCGTTATCAGGAAATGGCAGGTTGCATGACTCACCTGGAAGATCTTCATATTCTTTGATGGTACAGGCCAGACTGAAGAGCTGAATTAGCCAGCAGCCTTTCTCCATCAAAGACCTGATGTATCCACACGCCAAGATCTGAACAAATCACCAGAAAGAAATTCACACATGCCAGCAACACAGCTGAGAATAAATCTCTAGAAAGCAAAATGAAGCATTTTCAAGTCAAATTAAATCACATTAAATAAACGCTTTAGCGATAATACAGTGTTACTAAGAACCCTTATTTGCTGAAAGTTACAAAGCTGTTTGCGTCACATCAGATTCCTCTCACAGCAAACACGTTCTTCATGGTGATGACGAAGATGTTGTAAGCGATGAGGAAGTCCCAGTAACGCAGAATCTCTTTGATTGGCTTCAGCAAAAGTTCCCCTCCAAACAGCAGGAAGTAAAAACATGCCACCAGGTAACCCATACAGAAGATGCTAATGCGTGTGGTTCCTGTGATGAAGACGATGGTAAGAACAAACCAAAACATGTAGCTGAACACGACGACCTTTAACATGTCCAGATAAGACCTGAGAGGAACAGAGAGGAGAACACCTCTAGAAACTAACTCTAATTCTGACATGCATTGTGTTTTCTCAGACACAAAAACATTTATTACAATTTTTTACATGGATGCATTTGTCAGATGCTTTTATTCAAAGTCACAGTGTATTCAAGGTATACATTTTATCAGTAGATGTGTTTCCTGAACCCACAATCCACACTGTATGTGAGGCTGGCATGGCTGAAGAACACAAACTGATCTTGCAGTGTGTGTGTGTGTGTGTGTGTGTGTTGTACCTGCAGTGTATGAAATCTGGTACAGGGTTGTAAACACTGAACATGGCAGCATCCAGGTCTCGGCAGATCTCAACATTGTCACCCGCCATCAACCGAACAGCTGCTTTATTTTCCTCATCAAACACATGCTTCTGCAGCGATGCACACAGCAGCAGCATGAAGTCATCTGAACACACACACACACACACACACACACACAGGTGAGGAATAAACACTCTTTCTACTGTGAGATAAACTGCAGTAATAACTCACAGACGAGAAACATGGAGTTGGGCCGGGTGTGGAAATCAGGGAGGTAGAGCCACTTTATAACATTTGATTCTGTCATTGATCCAGGAAACCTCCACGGATAATCTGGAGGAAAGGGAAGAGAGTCTGTGTTCTTGATCAATGGAATGGAGCAAATAACACGATTAAAACCTCCAAAACCGTCAGAATATACCGATGATAGATGAACCTTCACAAGAGATCAAGATGCATGAGGTTTGTGCCGCACATTCGATTCATGCATCTACTGCTCTTAGACAACTACCGTTTGTTAGACAGATAGGTGCCAGTAGGCATCATTCAGAACACATGCACACACACATTGGTACGTACGTATACACAGACACAGGCAGACACAAACAAAGACATTCACCCACCTTTACAAGCAGCGGGTGGGATTCCAATACACAGAAAATACTGGAAGGTCATCATGCAGGAGAGAAAGCAGCAGTATTTGGGCCAGATCTCTGCGATGGCTTTTCGTCTGCGTCTGTACATGACCGCAGTCAGAACAAAGCCATGCAGCATAGAGTAAAAATCCATCCGCTGACCCATAACATTTATCACCAACAGGAAACACACCTGCAACACAGAACAAACACCTGTCAAAACAGAGCACTCCGCTAGAAACATGATCCACTATCAAAAATCTCTGAATGAACTCAGTGGTATTTTACATTCTGTACACTGAAAAGTATGACACACATGATTCTGTAATTGTTTTGTATATATCACCAAATAAAAGTCTTTTGACAGGAAATATTTAACTTTTAAATAAACTTTAAATAACTCTTTTCCAGTTAATAATTTATTTCAATTATTTTATTCATAAAATGATAAAAACAATAAAGCCGACACAGACTGAAGTGTACCTCCACACCAAACTTGTAAAAGAAATAGTTTATAAAATATTTGGCACAATCAACAATCCCGTTGTCAAGGTGTTGCCGGGTGATGTCATGAAATATGGTCCGAGAGGGGGGAGGAGAAAGTTTGTTTCTCATTCTGAAAAACTCCTGGTGTCTGTAAATGGTGACCTCAAAGACCAAGATAGCCAACATTAGTAAGTTATTCTGGTGAAAAAAACAAAAACATGACATTCTGTGAATTTGTTGACTTCACATTAGTCTGAACATATGTAATGTAACAGCAGATGTTTTGTGTCTGGAGTTCCCCTCACTCTCAGGTGGGGCAGAATAGGTTTGGAAAACTTCATCAGCCCGACCCAGTTGGCAGGATCCACATGCCCTGTGTACAGCAGAGACGCATTCATCTTCATCTTCTGTTCCTCTGTGTAAGTGAGAGGCTGCAGAGAAAAAAGACATTTAATGTGATTAAACTGATTTCATGTGAATGAGTTCATAAAACCACATATGCTACAGGTTCAGGAAAAGTTCATGCAAGACAAGAACATCATAAGAAAGTTTCAGCTTTTGTGTTCGTTTAAAGAAACAAAGGTTCACAGGTTTGACCTCAACCAATAAACACATTTGATGGCCAACGGAACCTACCATGACACAAATGCTGGAATAGTTATCAGGCTGGATGGACTCCAGCTGGTAGAACAGCTTGCAGATGATGATCACACACGTCCACACAGTGCAGACGCTAGAAGCCAGAAGCCGAAATTGTTTATAGGGCAGAGAGAAAGTCCAGGAGATCAGAAACACAGAGTTCAGCAGAGAAACCTGCAACAGATCACAGCACCTGAAACAAGACCTGAGTAAGGTAATGTAGCACACGTGCTGGACTGGTGCAGTACAGTACACACCTCTTTGACAGAGAGGACAATGATGTAGCTGGACATGACTTTGATGATGTGCATCTCCAGCAGCCACCAGATGAAGATCTTCAGCTTGTGGAAGTTCTCCAGAAACTTCAGCAACAACAGGCTCAACTGGTCTAGAACCAGATGCCATTTGTCCTTCAGATCTGAACCAGAAGAGCAGCAGATGCAGGACATGCTCTTAAAGGACTGCTGCACTACTGAAACATTAATGACTTGAGGCAAGGGGATTATATGAACTAGAATGATTAAAGAACTAAAACAGAAATAAACAGACAGAATAAAGAATCACAGAATGAGCACTTTGTTATTTTCAATCAATTACATAATTAAATGCAATAAAGTGTCTTTCAGTCGTGCTCATGTTATTTCTTATTTATGATATAACAACATGAACTAAGCTGGTCTTACACTACAGTGTGTTTCATGTAATAGATTCATAACACAACACAGCTGCATGTACTACTCTGTTCTATATAGATTTAACAGAACAGAGCTCAAAGAACAGAACAGAGCTCAAAGAACAGAACAGAGCTCAATTACACAGTTCGCTGTATTACATAAAAGTTTATAGGAGATAGAACAGGATATAGGTGTATATATGGGACTGTACAGAACAAAAATGTAAAGAACAGAATCATATATAAGTAAACAGTACAAAGCTCAAGTTCTGCACCTGAGCTTTCATCCGAGGGTGGTTCTGGATCTGTGCTCACACTGAACTGCTGAGGTTCCTCCTGACTGGACAGATGAGCAGAATGGATAGATGAAGACTCTTTCTTCCCCTCCTCCTCCATCAACATGTCGTTCACAGATTCCGGCTTCTGCACTTCCTTCAGCAGACGTTCTGGAGATGAGCTCACCATCGTAAGATCTGCCAAACTCCCATCAGGATGAGCCAGTCTGAGCATGAAGAACATTCATCAGGACAACAGAACATGTCTGTCCCAGTTCAAACATGCAGCAGCTACACGTGTCTATATCCTGTAACATCATTCTTCAATTTGAGATTCTTGGGTTAAAAATTAAACGTTTAGGTCATCATGTTCTGCAATGAAGATGTGATAACGGTCTAGTTCAACATTTAAGTGTTGTTTTTTTAGTAAAACAATAGTTTAGATGTTCTGTACAACAATTTTTTACTTAACTACATGAATCTAACAATTGTTGATGTGAGGTTTCTGCTTAAAATGGCAGTAAAACGGCCATGAGAACAACATATTTTATTTAAGTTATATTTTATGAAAAGTCAAGATGCAGACATCAGATATGTGAATAAGCCAGAACAAACACACAGACCATTGCTGTTCTTGTGTGTAATGCTGATGACTTCATTTTAATTTCTATTCTTATCTAGTTGAAGAATCAACTATAACCTTATATCACCTATAAGTTTATTTGGCATGCAGATTAATTTAGTTCAGGTAATAAAATGATTCAGATAAATGGGATGTTAGTGTCTTTAGAATCTTGAGAACATTTGCAAGTATAATGACTGCAAGTATAAGAGCTGTGAGCAACACATTCATAAGGAAATATGCTGTGTACAATATCAGGGGTCATGTTGAAAGAAGCTGTGCATGTGTTTTTGCCAGACATGAGTTTTATGACAGAAAAGCCATAACAATGACAAATAAGAACATGGCAAAGACTCTTTCACACGCCTCTCATGTTATCAGAGGTTCTGAAAGCTTGCATGATGTGGCTTCATGTCAAAGTTGGCTTTAGTTCATTTTTACCTCATTTTACCTCACTTACTTGTTCTGAGGAGCAGAGAGTTTTTGCTTGATGCTGTTGAAGGAAACAATGAAAATAAATGAAACCAAAGCAAGAAAAAAGAAGGAGAATAATGACTAGAATGAGTGAATAATGAGACAGTGAGTAATGTCACGGATATGGTGAATGCTTTGAGAAGAGGACACATGCCGTGTAAACCATGCTCAGACACATGTGCAGAACATCACGACTGAGGGAGAGTTACTGTCAGAATACAGGACTGCAGCTAACAGGGCAAAGACAACATGACATCAACATTTACTGTCTAAACACACAGTGTTTCTGCTCTCGCTGTGCACCATCCAGCAAAAGAAGAAAATGAGCCCTGTGACAAACTTTTCATCTGCTTCTTAACTAACTGCAAACTTCCCTTCTGGAATGCCAGACTCATTTTCACCATCCAGTAACGTTACGACGATTTGTCCTACAAGATGCCCAACATTTGTGCCCTAATTCATATTCTGTTTAACTAAACACATTAAATTATAAGTATAACAAATTGCAAATGTTGTTTCATGTTGACATTTGAAATAATGTGAAATCAGTGAAATAAAGATGCATAGTGAGTGTCATGCATTTTTCAGGCTATTCAGAAATATTGATGTAAAGAATGTGACGACAAAGATGAACTGAACTGACAAACAGGGTGAGAGAGAAGATGGGCTGAAATGAGGTAAACATTCCTTGTGGGTTCAGGAGATGCCATAGAAGAAAACAACACCCACCTATCCACAATCATACAGACACGAGCCCTGACTTTATCACGGCTGTGACAGGAGGGAGGGCGGAATGCACACAGATGATTGGTTAAAATCAAGTATTCAACTAAACAAAATAACTGATAGAGAATCTCTTCCTGATCAGTTTAAAACTTTAACATTTTAAATGCTGCATGTGTACCAACATCTGATAAACATTTAAAGTATTTACATTTATTAACTTTTACCCACGTGACTCACAGGAAAGTGAGTGTTTTGTGAGGAAACATCACAAGCAGTTTGAAAGAGTGAATGAAAAAGTGAATGTGGCAAATAATGCTAAGCTCTGCTAATGCTAATGCTCTCTAAATAATGCTAAGGGGACTCTGTTAGCACACATGCTGCACATCATAGCTATCCACAAAATAAACAGAAAGTGTATAGAAAAATTTTAACTTGCTGACTCCATTACAGTAATGTGTTGTGCACACCTGTATATGTTTCTCTCCTGTTTGCTGACCACTGCTTTCAGATCAGTCAGCTGCAGGAAGCCCTCATGGAAGTAATGAAGGTGAAGGATGCACACCAGCAGAAAGGATGCAGGGATGAAAATACGTGTAAATAATTCAGAGAGGCCGTATTTCACCAGCCCAATATCCTTCAGTCTGAGAGAGATGATGTCAGAACACAGCAGGAAGTCAAGAAAAACCCTCATGAAACTCCCCAAAGTCTGACATTTAAATTCTCACATTTCTGGTGTCATGCCCGTCACACTGGCCCAGGTGTCAATGGCGTTCTCAAACTGACAGGTGTAGATGAGGACGAGAACCAGCATAGTGTAGACCACCACAGACACCCAGAAAAACTTCAGGATCCTACGCCACCACTCATAATGAACCTGAGGAGAGGGAGAGAGAGATGAGAGAGAGAACTGACAATCACAGAGAGATTGTCACAGACAGACACTGACAGCATAGATCAACATCTGAACACAAATAATGTTTTTAAAGTGAGAGGAAACTTTTTCTGTTTAATGGCAAATTGTATTTCCTGTTGAGACAACGTTATGTGCTGAGTAAAGTCGCTCTAATAACTTTCCATCCAGAGACCATTGCTATTGTGCTTTTAAATAAGGAGATTATAAAAAATTGTGATCCTTTCTGAAAAAAAAAAAAAATCGGCAAAAATCGACCTTCAATAACACTAACTTTAAATGACTGACGGCTTTAACACAATAACACTAACTGAGACTGAACTTGTTTAAATGACTGACGGCTTTAACACAATAACACTAACTGAGACTGAACTTGTTTCAATGACTGGCGGCTTTAACACAACCCCTCCCCACAGACAGCAGCACCTGGTAGAGCGCCACACAGAAGAGAAACAGCATCATGTAGACGATCTTGTACATCACAATGTCTCCCTCAAAGCTGACGAAGAAGAACATTCCTCCACAGATGTAGATCCAGTATTTGACCAGCAGAGCCATCACCAGCCCCCCCATCTCCTGCATCAGCTCGCTGCCATCGCTCTGCTCCTCATCTGTGGACACAGAACCACAGAACTATATTATTAGGAACAGTTAAAGAGTAATATGACTTTTCCAGCTGGTGATGAAACATTGACAGACAATCAAAGTCCAATCAAATTTACATGTGTGCTGGCTCTTAAATCATTTTTATATAGTACTATATATAGTTATAGTAAATATAGTCACTCAGTTTCTCGCCTAACAATGTCAACCAGCCATGACTCTATTCAGAATAAGATGCACGCAGCCCCTTACAGCTTAATGCTAACATAAAAGACCTGCCTGTCTTCTGCTGCTCCACTTTGACCTCAGACAGGGTTGCATCTTCCTTCGACTTTTCTCGTCTTTCCATCAGAGTTTGTCTGAGCAGAAGCCAGAAACTCAGCTGACACAAGAGCTGATGAAGGACATTTAAAAAACAATATTAGCAAACGCACACAATACCACAGATGCAATTTACAGCAAAGACTGATTTTAACAGCGCGCTGCAGTTCTGTTGCTGTGAACTGAGGAAAGTGGGACATTATGTATAACTGCTGAAAGTTTTATACATACATAAAGTTTAAAACTACATAAAGTTTTATGTAAAGGCCACACAGTTTTAAATGTGAGATGCTAAAACACAGTTAGCACTTTCTAAGCCACATGTGGCCTCTGAAACTTTCCATGTGTTTTTAGAACAATCGAGACGTTTAAAAACACATAATCTTCAAGTTTGAGTCTTTCAACAACGGTTACCTTGGTGCTTAGTTCACTGAAAGGCACCTCCATTTTCCGGAAGAATCCAGGAACTGGCTGTATCTGCTCAAAACCCCAGATATACTGAAGCACCAGCAGGAGGTTCCCGTACGCCACCATGAAGGGTGAGGTGAGCATGGCATACTTCCTCCTGTCCCTCACCATCCACAGAGTGCAGGACCACAGCAGAAACACAAACGTTGGCCAGCTGATGTACGTTATACTCCAGGCCTGTAAAATAAGTTTTGAATGACCCCTTAAACCGCTTTAGTAGTCTACTGTAGGCATTCTACTAACTAACAGTCACTTTGCATGTCAACTAACTCTCCTTATTTGCAACTACAGGTAAAATTACTCTCATGAGAGTTTTAGTAGACGGTTAGGGTTAAGGTAAGTAGATTAATGTACCTGCAAAGGTACTTAGTAGTAAGTAGATTGACTCATGGGAAACAATGTTTGACCTTTGACCTGCTCACCATCATGGCGATCAGAGCACAGATGTAACTCTGCTTCATGATGAATCTGAAGACTTTTACGAGAGCTTGTGGTGGTCCGTCCTGCTCTTCCTCATCTGTCTTCTCTTCTTCATCCAGCCGTGAGTCCAGGCCCTGGTCTGGGTACACCCCTGCCTTTACTATGGAGATCAACAACATAGAGTTCTCAGGATGTGGTAAAGATGAATTTAAAGAAAACAAAATTCCACCTGATTCTAAAATGGCTGAGAATAATGGATGTATGAGCCTGTGTTCTGAATAACTACCATTTAACACTATTAACCGTGTCTGTAACTGCTGTAAGTTAATGATGCAGACATCTGTACATGACAACCTTTTTTAAAACACTGTTATGATAAAGTGAACTTAAAAAACATAAGTACTGTATACATAACTATTTCAAATGTGGTAGTCCAGCAAAAAAAAACTGATAAAATCATATTCAGTCTAAATTTATTTTCAGACTTTCAAACTTTATAATATACATAATATAAGAATAACATAAGAATGTTAAACATGCCGTAATATAACAACAGTAATCAAAACAAGCTAAAGAACAAACTTTCAGTCAGTTAGCGGTTCAAACTTTATAATATACATAATATAAGAATAACATAAGAATGTTAAACATGCCGTAATATAACAACAGTAATCAAAACAAGCTAAAGAACAAACTTTCAGTCAGTTAGCGGTTATGTTTAAGTGTCTCACCATCAGATTCTACAGACTGGCCCACTCTGTACTGAGGGGTGGAGAATGTGTTCAGACTGCTGGAGCCGTTGGGCAGCGCAGACACATAATCAAACGATGTTCCATTAGAAGTGAAGATGACCACCTTCATAATTAACACACAGACAAACTATCACCATCAAACCTCACATCTACATACACTATCTGTAAGCATACATATCTACTGACGTAATACATCACATCTATATACTATGTCTATTTAGCACTCTCACAGTAACACAAATATAAGACACACGGTTTTAGTATTTCCTAATGCACTACCTTTAGCTATTTTGAAAAGTTGTTTTATTACAATAATGAGAACAATGGAAATTATGCAAAATATAACTTATTTTTCTCTAAACTAATTTTGGGGTGAAATGTGATATGATCTGGTTTTGTGAGACTGACTGGAACATTGCTGTTGCTACAGTATTTAACACACAACTTGTGTTATAATGCCACAGCGAGAGTACTTATAAAGGCTTAAAAAGTACTTTAAAAGAATCAATCAATCAATCACACTAAATCTGCAGTTAAAATCTGCTAACACAGAGTTACATAAAACTTGGCAAAAGCACACAAACCTCTGAGGTGCTGTAACCGTCCTGAGTAGAAATGAGCTAAAGAGAGAGACAACAACACAGAGACAGCAGACAAGGTTTTATAGATGTTGACAAAAACAAATCAATATCCTCAATGCTGAGCTGTGCAAAACATAGAGAAACACAGCAGCACAGATAGAGACCTGTGCTCAGACAGAACTGAGAAACACAGAGGCACAGATAGAGACCTGTGCTCAGACAGAACTGAGAAACACAGAGGCACAGATAGAGACCTGTGCTCAGACAGAACTGAGAAACACAGAGGCACAGATAGAGACCTGTGCTCAGACAGACTTCCTGTAACTTTCTTACGAAGATTATGAATAGAGTAACATTAACAGACATGGTGTGTAAATGAAGAAGCTGGTTCCTCACGTTTTGTTCATCAGTTTTCTGATGGGTTTTCCACCAGAGCAGACGCTTCCTGATGGACGACTGAGTGACACTCATGCCCACGACCTGGACTTCCTCCTTCACCTCCTCTTCATCACACTCCTCCTACTCAACACAGTGAGAATCAAACCATATTACAGAGAGCAGATTTCATATGACCAATTTAACTGAAGAAATCTGAGCCACGAGATAAACAAAACTGGTCATTTTATCCCAGGAATGCGTCAGTGTTTACGGTTCAGCACTGATCTTCTGTAATTTCAGATTTATGACACTCACACATGTTGTGCTCTGTAATTGGATCTTCAACCCTAAGGAAGACATCAGTAAATAATGACAGGAGTTTTATTATGAGATGAAAGTTCTGTTAAAGTGATGTTCTGTCATGGACGGTATTTACCGCATCTGTGACATGATGTATATTACCAGAAACTCAACTCAATTCAATAACTCAACAACAGTAAAGAACTTATGACAACACGCAGCATTTCGGATTAACACAAATACATGATCGCATATCTATCCCTAAATGCTAAAACTATGCTAAATGAGTAAATGTAAATGTATCCCAAACAACAATCAAAATCCATAAATCACAGAAATTAACTGACAGAAGTATTACAGATGAGTGAAGGGCTGAAATATAAGAGTTTGGTGAAGATAAGGGCTGTTTCTAGACAAATATAAATGATCAAGGGCAGAGCTGTGCTCACAGTGACCATGGGCTCCTGCAGCCACAGTCGAATCAGGGTGGCCAGTGTGTAATACAGAAACAAGAGCATGATGGGATTAACAAAATGGTGCCACATCAGCCCACTGTTCACAGCCAGTCTCCAGGTGGAGAAGCAGTCGCTTTGAATGATGGAGGAAATCCCGAACAAACTGTGTGAGGAGACACAAAGAAAGACTCTTACTTCTCTAATGTCAAGAGAACATCAAAACAATTCAAAAGTTTTAAAATGTAAAGAAAAAATAATCAATATGCTGAAAAATGTGCACTGACAGGCAAAACAACATAAGAATGAACAAAACTGAACACAATGGTACTACACACAGATCTAATGACTGCTCTGTGAAATCTGTGTGTAGTCACTCACAGCACAATCTGAATGCTGTGTCTCACACAGACAGAAACGTCCACTGAACAACAACTAGTGCTACAATTCCCCTAAACTTCCACAGCTGTTTTGTGACACTATATTACAGAAAGAAAAATGGTGACTGTCAAACTCAAAACATACAACAGGTAGGTGAAGTGTGTTTCGAACACTTCCATACAGATGGTGTCTAAGGAACAGATGAAACGGGCTCTTTTATCTATCAGAGGCAAATACAGGAAACTGGGCTGCAGGGAATTATGGCTACTGGACACATTATTTCTGCTACAGGTGAAGTCCCACATAATACACCATCATATGTATCACACAGTGTATCATTGTCACCGGCACTGCTAAATGAGTCTATCAGTCCTGATTTCATTGATATAAATAACAAAGACTCATGGAGACAGAGGCTGATAAAGCTGTCCAAACGTTTCAGAGAGAGAGAGACCTTCATAAATGAACTGTCTGACTGTATTAGCTGCTCAGGGTCCAGAACAAACTGAGGCATTTCATCACATTCAGGTGTTTGAACAAGCGTCTCTTACCTGGTGTAGCTGTCATTAGGTCTGATGGCCTCCTGAAGAAACTGAAACTGGTTGGTATAAAGTATGATGAGATGGCCAGCACTAAAGATGGCCAGAAGAACACACAGGCAACTGAAGAAGAGCGCGTCAACAGTCTTGAAGAAAGACCACCAGGTGCACAGACCCAAAAACACAATAAAGTAGATGGCGGATGTCAGAGATGGCAGCATGATACCTGAAACCAGAGAAGGGAGACACTCTTATTAAACAATAACATCACTTTTGTGGACATTTAATACAATTTCAACACATCGGGACGTTTGAGCTGGAAACACCTTCTGCTAGATCTTGTCTCAAACACTCTCCTGAAGTCTGACAGTGTTCAGCAGTGATTTTAAAGCTGCTGTCTTTGGGATTTTGGTGTGTGAAGTCAGTTTCACTGAAGCTCATGCAAGCAGTAGAAGTTAATGTTACCGTGAGAACGTTTTTACTCTTAAGCCTGCAATGTTACAACACAGCTGGTCAGAGGTCAGTATCAAACGTGCTTCAGAGGTGTGTTGTTGATTCTCTAACCAGTTAATCCCAGCAGAATGGTGACCACCACCTGACCAGCGGTTGTGATCAGACTCCCAATGATCTCCTTCAGTTTACTGGCCACTCCTGCCACCATGTGCAGGATCTTCATTCTCCTGCTCTCCTGAAGCTCCTCCTCTCCCTCATCCAAGCCCTCCTCCTCTTCATCTTCAACATCAAACTCTTCATATTCCAGCATTTCATCATCCTCCAGATCCTCCTGTTTGTAGATAACGTCATTCATTTGCACATATGAGCCTGCTGCATCTGACAGTATTGCGTAAACAACCACAGCACACTGCAGGAGGTTCTGTATCCCACAATGCAATGCACCTGACCTCCAGAAAAATTTTCACAGCATGCAACATTTTTTACAACTAGAATCTCTCACTTTACTGTGTCTTTGTCATGACAGATGTTTACAGACTGACCAGCAGCTACGTGTTCAGGGCTGTGTTCACGCATGACCCACCTGCTCCTCAGACTCAAACTGCTGGTTGTCCTGAGCTTCAGTGACGTGTTTGTGCACCAAACCTCTGCAGAGCAGCCATGCCCACAAACTCACCATGAACACCCCAATGTCCGGGAGAAAAACACGAATCCCATTTCCTGCATCAGCACCCAGCACACTACACACACATACACACACAATCACACAAACAAACATACACACACAAACAAACACAATCACACAAACAAACATACACACACACAATCACACAAACAAACATACACACACACAATCACACAAACAAACATACACACAAAAACAAACACGCGCACACACACAAACACACACAAAATTACACAAACAAACATACACACACAAACAAACATACACACACACGCACAAACAAACATACACACACACACACACAAACACACACAAAATTACACAAACAAACATACACACACACACACACACAAACAAACATACACACACAAACAAACAAACATACACACACACACACTCACACAAACACACACACACAATCACACACACAATCACACAAACAAACACACACAAACACACACACACACAATCACACACACAAACACACACACACACACAAACAAACACACACACACACAATCACACAAACAAACACACACAAACAGCTTTTTCAAAGTTAAACACAGAATTCAGTAACTGTTAGAATGGGTGATTATCTGACCTTATCCAGACAAAAGTTATACTATTTCTAAATGAAAAACTGATGCTTTCATACACAACAGAGTTGGTTTAGAGCTTTATCTGCTCCTAGACAATCAAACTTCATTTTCAGAATGTCTGTCATGTTACCGGCTCAAAAACACTAAGGTTGTAAACAAAATGAGATTCACACAAACTGCTTTCTCTGTGGATTCTCTCAACTCGCACTATTTTACTATGTTCACTGCTTTTCTGAGATCCTTACACCAGAACCTGCTGTGGATATACAGTGGGCTGTGCATATAGTTTTTTGTATTTTTTGTATTGATTGTATCGTGACTATATTTTGTCCTGTGCTGCAAGTTTGCACTCTGTGCACTTTATGCTTAGACTCTGTCGGTTGTTTAGCTTAGTCTCTGTTTTGTTACTTACATTGTACGGTGTACTTTTTGTTCTTTGTACTGTGTTGTTGTATGTTAGCACCTTGGTCCTGGGGAAACGATGTTTCGTTTCACTATGTACTGTGTATATGGCTGAAATGACAATAAACTCCACTTTGACTTTGTTAGCTGAGAGACAAGTTCTGTTCCTGTGCCAGGGGTGGGTCAGGTTTAACTGTGATTACATTTACACTTATTAATTTAGCAAACGTTTTTATCCTAAGTGACCTACAATGAATTCAAGGTATACATTGTTCATCAGTACTTGTGTCCCCTGGGTTTAAACTCACAACCTTTGTGCTGCTAACACAATGCTCTACCAGTTAAGCTACAAGACTGTTTAGTTTTCATCTTGGAAAAACACTAATTGGTAAGTTAAAGTTTGGAGCCAAAGGACAACACAGGCAGACAGCTGAAGTAAGTGCACTGTAACTTCATCCTAATTCAATCTGTTCAGAATCACACAAGTACAACAGAGACAAACAATCTTCTTATTTGGTCACCTCAAACATCAGCCACATTTCAACTCGAGCGAAAGCTAAATAATTTTTAACCTTCTTATAATGTGAAGCTACATGTTGACAGTGGTTCAGTTAGTTAACAAAACGCTGGTAATGTGTCTGAGCTTTAATATAAAAGTGAATAAATAAGATAGGACACTCCTGGAGGATTTGTGATCTGCCATATACAGTGATTGTAAATAGCGCAACAGATTTAATGCCGTAAACTCTTTATTAAAACATGCAGCAATGTGCGCATTTGATAATGCTGTTCATAAAACATTTTCTTAGAAAATGTATAATCTTGTGTTTGGACTCACCTCTCAAACCCGATCTGTCGTACCGATTTCTCCCACACTGAACCTGGTGAACAGCAGAGATAAACGCTTACTAGCTGCTGTACAGTATTTTACACCACACTGAACGGACAGCAGAGATAAACGCTTACTAGCTGCTGTACAGTATTTTACACCACACTGAACGGACAGCAGAGATAAACGCTTACTAGCTGTTGTACAGTATTTTACACCACACTGAACGGACAGCAGAGATAAACGCTTACTAGCTGCTGTACAGTATTTTACACCACACTGAACGGACAGCAGAGATAAACGCTTACTAGCTGCTGTACAGTATTTTACACCACACTGAACGGACAGCAGAGATAAACGCTTACTAGCTGCTGTACAGTATTTTACACCACACTGAATGAACTGGGCTCATAAAACTACAACTGATTTTCTTTGTTAAACTGCAGGGTAATTTCTGCAGTAAACAGTATCTAGTAATTAGAAAGGGGATAATAAATCTTGCAGATTGTGTTTAAAGAAACTCTGCTCTGCTCTCTTTCACTGCTTTTGGTCCGTTTCTTCAGCTGACCTGAGGTCTGACTGATTTCTGATAATGATGCTGACTGAAGCACATGTTCTGTTCAGAGGTTCTCTACTGTTTTACTGTAACAGTGGATGTATTCCAGAACATTCTAGAATGACAGACTTCTTTGGCTTTTAAATTGTATTTGAGGCTGTTTTAAAACATCGATAAGCGTGTACCTCTGACCACAAATCAATGTAATTCTATCCCAATTTACTGAATTGCTCTACAGTAATTCAGTGCAACACTGTAACCTTTAATCTGCACTGCAGATGGAAATCAACATTCTGTCATCAATTGTGGCTGTATTATTTACAGCAATAATAAATCAATACATTACACTGCCTTTTCAGTAAATTAGGAGGGTAATTAGTTATTGACCAAGGTATTATTTCAGACACGCTCTGACGAGAAAACTCTGATCCTGTCTGAAACAAATCTACAGGAATCCCATATCATCCTATTGCTTTTTTATTATTAATTTAGCAACATATTCTTCTAAAATGAAAAGACTGGAGGCAAAGATACCTCATTAACATCAGACATAATAGCAATCTCTCTTCATGTACTGAAACACACCTCTGTACCTCATGATATCTAACTTCCAGCTACCAGTACAAAGACAGTTCTACAGATCACTACATAAACTGACTAAAGCTTTGCACATTTTTATGTTCTGGAGTCTCTGGAGCTGGAAATACAGAAGTAAATTCTAAAGGCATGAACATTAGATTACATTGATGTTGTAAACAAGGTCTAATGAGAGTTTACAGAGTGTTAAACCTTAACTCATGTGATTTTAAAGCCCTATGAGATCTGATGGGAACTTACAGTTGAATCCTCCATTTAAAGAGTTTCTTGCCAGCAAACTGTGGATTGTGATTTGAAAGGTGATGTGGAACAGAAGGAAAGTCATGCTGCAGAAACACAGAGACTTTAGCAGATGCCCCGTGTGGCCTGGAGGAGAAATAACAACAGAAACAGACATCAGTGGTCAAATGAAGCTTTTGACTGGTAACCAGAACATTGGTTCAGGTTCTATTTTCGTTGAAAGAAAACAAAAAGACATCATATGAAACAACATAGCAGTGAGTAAAGAGAGAGAGAACTGCACTTGTACAACTGTCAGGTTAAAGGTCTTTTTATTTTTAAACCACTTCATTTATAAATCACTCAAAAGAAATGGTGTTTGTACGCGTTTATAGAGACCCGCAAACTTTAGATGTTGTTAATGGAGCGTTTGTTGTTCTTCAATATGGACAAAAGCTAATTGTGAGAGCCACTTTGTTTCTGTGCTCTCAGATAGCATAACACCAAAGGTCAAATGAAGTATGAGAGTATATCTGGAGCGTTTTCTCTGATGGTAATCAATATATTCCACTGAAGCGCAGGTTTGGGCATGTGTATCATCATATTTAATGCTTCCTAATGGAAATCATCTTAGCCACAAGTGAAACATATTCATAAAATCTAGATGTTTTGAGGCTGTAACTACAGGGACGCTATGTGTTCTGAATTACTTCTTAAAACACAATCAACACTCACAAAAGAGTTTGAATGGATCTTGTAAAAATGTTGTTTAGTTTAAATAATAACAGACCTTATGAGAACAATAAGATCAATAATGTTTTAACAGCAGTTCATCTTCCCCACCTGCTGCAGAGATGGACTGACTGAGCAGTTTTAGAGACTGACTCATCTCTACTGTCAGAGATCCAGTCTTCCCGTGATAACAGACACAGAGTTTTATAAAAGGATTATAGGCAACATGACACTCCTGTCAGATTGAAGAACGTTTCTTCTCTACAGCTCATCAGATTGAAGAACGGTTCTTCTCTACAGCTCATCAGACTGAAGAACGGTTCTTCTCTACAGCTCATCAGACTGAAGAACGGTTCTTCTCTACAGCTCATCAGACTGAAGAACGGTTCTTCTCTACAGCTCATCAGACTGAAGAACGGTTCTTACCTCTCATGGTGACACTGGAAGGCTCGGGGAAGAGTGGTATGAGCAGCAGATGAAGGAGATAGATGAAGGACAGAGCGTTGTATCTGAACAGACATGCTGCAGACAGAAGACACGTCTGAACACACATTACACTAACACATGAAACACTTTCAAAGAGCACATGACAGAAGATGCTTTTGAGAAACTGTGCACGTTTTACTCTTTAACCATTTTCAACACATAGTCGTCTCATATTCTTTAACTAAATTATGTCCAATGAGTGTTAATGTCTTTTTTGATCAGATGACCTTTGCCCGGTGCTGCTTTAGCAGAAAAAATAAAAACATCAAATATTAAAGACTTGTTTATGATAATGGGCAGCGATTCTTCTTTCCTCTGATCCCACATTATTAATTCATGCAGTTAAAACGACTTCAGAGCGATTAATGTAGATTCTCTACAGCTGGGCAGTTGTGTTTACAGGAGAACGAACAACAACTAACTACATTACAGAGTGGATATTATCTACCTATAGGAAGCAGCACACTTTAAGAGAGAGAGTGTACACTATGTACCGACATTTATTTCTGTGTTCACTTCTAAGAGCTGATCAAACATTATTTAATTATGAGCACAGATCCATTAAACAGACAGTAAAAATCATCATGTGATACATTCTGAGATGAGAAAATCAACCGTAAGTAACAATATTTACTGTGTCATATTCATCTCACCTCACAGAGACCAAAACTAATTTGAATTTGAATTATTCATCTGAACTACTTTTGTGTTTTTTACAGATTCATTTGTAACTCTTAGTGTGAAATGCACAGAATTCAGGTCCTGACAGACAGAGGCAGTTAGATGAAATGTAAGCTGTGTCATTTAGAAACATTATGGAGAAACAAATCTAATAATGGCTGTAATGTCTGCAAAGCTACAGGTGCATTAAACAGGAAACAGCGCAACAATAATAATGACAGTTTTCTGGAAGGTCGCTCTTTAAAGACACAACAGCATCAAATCCTCCCAGAACATTAAACACGCAACAAAATGATCACCAATAATCTTCAGTCTGACTTTAAGGTTCATGCAAGTGTGTATCAGAAACTGCATGTACTACAGACTTTAATGTTTCATTTACAGAAAGACAGGAATGTCCTAAAACATCCGCGTTACTTATACTAAGTATTTATACAGTCTAAGTTTGAAGAGTAACATCGTGATAAACACGAGCGGAGTCGCTCACCTGCCGCCAGACACACGGGCAGCATCAGTCTGAAGATCAGTCCGCACGCGACCTCCGGCGCCATCGCGGGTTCCCTGCATCCGGATGGCAGCTGCGCTTCAAACGGGACGCAACGGCGGCGCTCGCCGTCCTCCAGTTCAGCGCGCACCCGTACCGTAACCCGCAAACTGTGCAGTAAACCCGCGCACCCGTACCGTAACCCGCAAACCGTGCAGTAAACCCGCGCACCCGTACCGTAACCCGCAAACCGTGCAGTAAACCCGCGCACCCGTACCGTAACCCGCAAACCGTGCAGTAAACCCGCGCACCCGTACCGTAACCCGCAAACCGTGCAGTAAACCGCAAACCGTGCAGTAAACCCGCGCACCCGTACCGTAACCCGCAAACCGTGCAGTAAACCCGCGCACGAAGCGCTCGGACCGGCGCGCTTTTCCAGAGTGATACCGACACCGGACTGAGACGCTGTCGTCTGCCTGCCGTCTCACCCACTGCCACACGTGTGAGAGCGTGAATGAAAACAAACAAACGTGTAGAATCATTTCTAATAGTTCACGTAACACGTGGGGTTTGTGCCACAAACAGGGTTCAGGTTGAATTGAGCAGGAAAAGGACCCGCACTGAACATAATAATAAAACAACACAAATGTTGAAATGTATAATATTATAATAAATTTATAATACCGGTCCTGTATAAACGCTGGAGGATGTCTGATGGTCTGATTCCACAATGATAAAATGTCCCTTTACAACACTGTCACTTAATAAAGTCATTTCAAGACTTGAGAGCATGTGAGTAATTCTGGTAAATATACAAAATATACAATAATCAACGTAATAAAGAAAAGTCACTAAAATCACATCATTCACACACAGGTTTGGAAAAGATGGAGAAAATGCCTGAGTGAATGTGACAAACTGACCACATGACAGTCAGTCTACAGACCGGATCATTAAATGTTACTGCATGTCATTAAATGTTACTGATCTCACAAATGTTACTGCAGTGAAACACTATTAAACCCAAACACGCGTGTTTCAGTTTCACTGCATGGAGACGCAGGAACGATTTGAGTTTGTACATGTGTAAAAATCTCTCGCGTTTACAGCCTTTAATGCCACCTGATGGTGAGAATGAATCACTACAGATCACTTCGTCAGCCAATGTCAGTCAATGTCATTGATCTAATTGGATCTAATTTAATGGTTCCTCAGTGCAAGACAGAGGAACAAATAGAACAACACACAACACGACACGACAATATAAAACACACACTTAGAGAAGTTTTTATATTTGTGCTCAATGAAAGGTCTAGAGAAATATCACCTCTCGGTTTCAGATGTCGCCACGTTTGGGCTCTTTGCGTGATGCTTCCTAAACACTGTCTGTCCACGACCATCTCAGTCTATGTTCATCTTAAATGTGAAAAATAGCGAGTCTGTGGTAAGAGGAATAACGCAGTCGCTGGATGAGACTGAGGTCAGGTGTTAAATCACAGCATCTGCTCGGAGGAAACGCCACAGCGGTCAGTTCTTCATATTCTTTGTGTGCATTGGTTTTGGCTGAGATTTGTCACAGACATTTGTGAGCCTTCTGGGCTAAACTAGTTTCTTAGTAACTTCAAACTTTGTTTCTTTAAACACCTTGTGAGAAATTGAACTAGTCTCATTTTTTGACATTAGACAAATTTATTTCAAATGTTTCATATATTTAACTTTGATATCACAGTTTCTTGTGTAAAGGTTTTGGACAAGGTTTTGTGCGCTAGTGAATGATATTTTACACATAGAAATTTACAGAACATACAAGTGTTTTGTCCTTTTTCTGTGACTAAATTGACTCAAACTTCCAACAAGAAGTATTTTCATTTCTGACATCTCCAACGACATGAACACAGATAAAAAGTTTCAGCCTCAATATTTAAACAATATAAACCCTTACAATATGGAAAAAAAAGGTGCTGTTTTCAAAAGTTCTCATCAAACCAACTAAAGAGAATAAACATTAATTGCCTCTAAATGAAGCTACGTCACAACTTGATGTTTCCAGAAACACTGAAGGCGAGGATATTTTTCTTTTATTCTAGAAACAGATTGAATACAGCACAAGTCCATGTGCTGGTTTAGTCTTTTATTGGTTAACACTGATGAGAAATCTAAGTACCATCTTAGCAGACCGTTGAGGCTCAACTTTTCCTAAGCAGTGACTGTAACAAAGATGTTCAGAGAAACCAACAGAAATGAAGTGAAACACTGGGTACAGCAGACGACTGCAGCGCCAGCGGCCAGAACAAGTCTTGAAAGAGTGACGCTGTCATGATTCAGAGTGAGTGAGACACAGAGAGCGAGTACAAAACGGTCCCACTGTAGAAAGTGCAGTCCTGATGTTTGATAGGGAAAGAAATGCCCCACACTCATCAATATGATGAGGACCGAAGCCATGAGGAGTCTCTGGATTTTTTTCCTTTTTTGTCGTTTTTAATTTCTTTGTTTATTTGCAATCCAAAGGAAAAACATAACTAAAAATAAAATTAAAAAATCAATTTCAGATTTACAATAAATGTAGAAATGGAACAAATATACAGAAGTTTGGGTGTGAGGGACTCTGCCCATGGGGTCCACAGCAGGGTCATCCGCAGAAATGCCCGCACTAAAACCCTGGTGGGAAGTTGTTGTCCAAGCAGAGGGTCAGTGCTATGTGCTCTCAATTGTGGCCGTCTCGCTGTTTTCACAGTTGCCTGAAAGCAAAAAGAAATTTTTTGCTGCAGTTAAAAAAATTAAAAACTGAAGATCTGTTGTTAACTAGGCCTGTTATTAGTTAACGCTAATTGGTCTTATCTTTTGGATTAAAAGGAGTCCAAAAGGAGAGCACATGACCATGATCGTACCACTGGAGTTCCCAGTGCTGTTTGTGCCACTGTTACTGTTAGCAGGTTCATCATCGTCGCTGTCATCTTCATTGGACTGCGGTATCTCCGGTTCGGCCAGGGCGGGTGTGCTCTCAGCCTCTTGTTCCACACGACTCCGTAGGGCCAGGATTCTGTGATGCAGAGCTGCAGCCAGCTGCCCAGCATCTTTAGAGCTTGCCTGAGGAACACCAGAGGAACCACAGAGCAGATGAACACCAGAGGACAGCCAAAGTCAGTAAAGCCCAGAGAAACAACATTTACAGCTTCAATATTTACTAGAAAGCAGAGCAGTGTTAGTGGTCTACACAGAGGTGCATGACGTGTTGACAGTGTTTGCAGATAAGAATGAAGGTTATAGTGATACATGCATACTATTAACACAAACTATTAATGCAGTTGTGGTCTACTGGTTAAGGAGTCGGGCTTGTAATCAGTAGGTTGCTGGTTCGATTCCAGCGCCGGCAGGTAGCAACTGAAGTGCCCTTGAGCAAAGCACCTAACCCCGATTGCTCCCCGGGCTCTGCAGGGATAGCTGCAGGGATAGCCCCGGGCGCTGCAGGGATAGCTGCAGGGATAGCCCCGGGAGCTGCAGGGATAGCTGCCCACTGCTCCGGGTGTGTGTGTGTTCACGACTTGTAGTGTGTGTTCACTCCTCACGATGGAGGTTAAATGCAGAGGTCACATTTCGGTTATGGGCAACCGTAACTGACAAACACTTCACTTCAATGCTGCTATTAGGGGCAGTTGTGGTCTACTGGTTAAGGAGTCGTGTTTGTAATCAGTAGGTTGCTGGTTCGATTCCAGCACCGGCAGATAGCAACTGAAGATTGCTCAGGGATAGCTGCCCACTGCTCCGGGTGTGTGTGTGTTCACGACTTGCAGTGTGTGTTCACTCCTCACATGGATGGGTTAAATGCAGAGGTCACATTTCGGTTATGGGCAACTGTAACTGACAAACACTTCACTTCCAAAGTTCATAAACATCTGAGAACAGAAACTACTTCAAAAACTCTCAAGCCAAATATTTAACAACACAAGTTCATTAGGAACAGCTGTATGCAGCATGATGCATTTAAAATGTGATCAATCTGATTTTGTAAAATAATGACAGTACACTGCAGTAGACAACACAGGAAATCTTTACCGATATGAGGAAGACTTTCACACCCTGGTCCTCAGTGTCCATGGCTGTGATACGAACACTTTTCTCACTGACTTTGTCCACCTGCATCTGAGACCAAAGCTTTGTGTTGAGAATCAAGCGCAGGCTGCCCTGTGTACGCATGACTGTGACAGAGAGAGAGAGCTGCCTGATGCAGGTGATGTAATCAGATCTGTGTGAGGAGCTGGACTGATCACGCCTTGACTGCTCTCTTACCCAGTCTGGACTGTAGTGTGCCGTCTTCAGTGGATGCCATATCATTGAGTCTGAGCAGACCACGCCCTCGTTCAACCCACGACTGCGCCGCTTTGTCAAACACAAATAACTTACACTGCATCTGCAGACAGAAGACATCAGATTTCATACAGAATCCCACAAAATATTCTCTGGTCATTTCCATGACTGCTGACCACGTGCAAAGCAATTCTACTGGATGCCACAATTTTATAGGGATAGTTTAAGGATTTAAACTATCCCTATAAATTTAAGGATTAGTGGTTACAAGCCACCGAATGATTTATAGTTAATCATTCATTTTATGTCATTCAAAATGTCAATGTGTATGAGAATGAGTTTTGCAGACTGTGTCTGTCACCTGTAGGACGTTGCTCTCCGCCTCCTCTCCTGTACGGACCTCCACCTTCTCCAGAATGCACCTCCTTGCTGTGGCTTTAGTGTATGCAGCTGCAGATTCCTCCAAAGACTCACTCACACCATGATCTAACATTCACACACGCAGCCCAGATACAGACACGCTATTACTCTATACATGCAAAAAAGAACCTTTACACATACAGGCAAACTGACATGTATGGTACACAGCTCAGCTGCAATTGCTTTGGCAATACAAATGTAGAGTTTTTGTCATGCCAATAAAGCACCTTAAATTGAACTGAATATATATTACACACTGCATTATTGAATATATTGTACATTAGTGATATAAGTGACAATTGTAGGTTTGTAATCTCACAGATATATTCATAGCGCTTTATGCAAGCAAGTACATGTTTCATAGAACATTTGTGAACCATGGAAAACGCATCTCTGGTGAGTATTAGTAGCACACATACTCTTTTCAGGTGCGACCTCCTGTGACGATGGCTCAGATGCTGGAGCAGAACTGTCTATACTGCCCTCTGCTGAAATCTTGCCCCCTATGGGTGGGATCTGTAACAACTCACACAAACACTAGTCACACATTGATGGACTTATGTTTTTTTGTGTAGCATGACAGCATGAGGAATAAAAGCCAGCTGGACAAGTTCAGAACACCATAATGTGTTATTAGGTGAATAATTTCTTCAAATTCTATATGGATTACTCACCAGCACTCTCTCAGACATGTTCTGGCCAAACACAAACTTGGAGCCCTTATCCGAACTGTTGTTGGAGTTAGTGCTGAAAACCAAACAGAGGCAGATTTACTGAACAGAGATTGAGAGACAGAGAGTAGGAGAGCGAGAGACAGAGAGAGCAAGAGAGAGAGCGAGAGTGCGTGAGAGAGAACGCGCGAGAGAGAGAGACAGCGAGAGCGGGAACGCAAGAGACAGAGAGACAGCACGCGAGAGAGAGAACGCAAGAGAGAGACAGAGAGTGCGTGAGAGAGAGAGAGAGAGAGAGCAAGAGAGAGATTCAGAACAGTTTCATGTGGTCACCTTGAGTTGCTCATATACTGCAGGAAGTAATTTGTGCTCTCAGACTGAGAATCTTGTGTGCCACTGCTGTGACACTGAGAAACTACTGTGACATTTTCATCCAGCTGCAAAGAGAGAAAACAACAATTCAAAAAGTTACAGCAGCACAAGATCAGCCCATTGATTCAAATAATTTAGACCAGTGTCAAATGATTCAGACCAGTGTCAAATGATTCAAATGATTTAAACATGTACAGTAACTTTATCAAGCATCCTTCGTTTAGTCTGAATCCCTCACACATCAGAACCAGGAAAGAACATAAGATCTGACCTTTGCTCGCTCTTTGATGTTCTGCCCAAAAACAAACGCTGAGTCAATGACATGCTGCTTCTGGCTGCTGTCTTCCTGTTTGCCGCCTCCATTCTCTGTCCGCCTCTGCAAATGAACATCATCAACAATGAAACTGAAATCAACACATTTTTCACATGCTGCTGGGCTGTGTGTGTTTAGATCCTGCAGTAACTGGAAGTTGGTGAAAAACAAACTCACAGGACAAAGACAACAGAATTTGTCTAAGGTTTCATTAACTGACATTCCCTGGGATTTTATGCTACGATCATGCAGTTACTAGCGCCGTGTTTTAACAACTGCTCTATATGAAACATTTATTAAACGGTTCCATCTCATGACAACCACAGCACATCATCTCACCGATGAGTTGTCTGAAATCTCTGTGTTGTTCTGGAAAACAGATTGACTGTCCGATGCTGCGGCTCCAAACTTCCTCACCCCATTTGTTTCACAGCTGGAGTCTGTGAGCACAAACCCAGCATGAACATCAGGGAGAGAGCAACAACATTTAAGGTAATTTAATGCAACACTATTCAGGTTATTGAGGCTGGTATGAACGAGAAAAAACGTGTCACTCTCGCACTGGTGGTGTGTATGGAGAAGTGGTGCGATCAGTCTGAGGAGGTGTGAGGATACACTGGTGGTGTGTATGGAGAAGTGGTGCGATCAGTCTGAGGAGGTGTGAGGATACACTGGTGGTGTGCATGGAGAAGTGGTGCGATCAGTCTGAGGAGGTGTGAGGATACACTGGTGGTGTGTATGGAGAAGTGGTGCGATCAGTCTGAGGAGGTGTGAGGATACACTGGTGGTGTGTATGGAGAAGTGGTGCGTTCAGTCTGAGGAGGTGTAAGGACCCACTTGTCAAGACTTCTTCTGCCAGGCTCTTCACTGCAGGGGCTTGAAGAACCGCTGGTCTCAGAACACTGCGCTGCTGCTGCTGCACTTTGGACTTCTGACTGGGAACGCCTGGAAA
>JBAJNP010005860.1:0-27507 GCA_036877545.1 Yasuhikotakia modesta
TGAAGTCAACAATCATCTCCTTGGTCTTTTCGACGTTTAGAGACAGGTTGTTGGCTTCACACCATGCAGTGAGCTGTTGCACCTCCTCTCTGTACGCTGACTCATCGTTCTTGCTGATGAGACCCACCACAGTCGTGTAATCGGCGAACTTGATAATGTGATTCGAGCTGTGCATCGCTGCACAGTCGTGAGTCAGCAGTGTGAACAGCAGGGGACTGAAGACGCAGCCCTGGGGGGCCCCGGTGCTCAGGGTGGTGGTGCTGGAGATGCTGTTCCCGATTCGGACTGACTGTGGTCTCCCGGTCAGAAAGTCCAGAATCCAGTTGCAGAGAGAGGTATTTAGTCCAAGCAGGCTTAACTTATCCATGAGGTTCTGAGGGATGATGGTGTTGAATGCTGAAGTCGATAAACAGCATTTGAATGTGGGCGTCTTTGTTTTCCAGGTGTGTGAGGGCCAGATGAATGGTTGTGGAGATCGATTCGTACGGTACGCAAACTGTAGTGGGTCCAGTGTGGGTGGTAGCTGTGTATTGATGTGCCTCATGAAGAGCCTCTCAAAGCATTTCATCACGATGGGTGTGAGTGCGACGGGACGGTAGTCATTAAGGCTGGAGACTGATGACTTCTTCGGCACGGGGACGATGGTGGTCTCTTTTAGGCATGTCGGAACAACGGCACTGCTCAGAGAGATGTTAAAGATGTCTGTGAAGACGTCTGTCAGCTGTTCTGCACATTCTCTGACCACTATACCAGGGATGTTGTCTGGTCCAGCAGACTTCCATGGGTTGACTCTTTGTAGAGTTTGCCTCACATCAGCAGCAGTTAAACAGAGTACCTGGTCATCGGGTGGAGGGATGGTCTTCCTCGCTGTGACGTTGTTCTGTGCCTCGAACCGAGCGTAGAAGTCGTTAGCGCGTAGCGCATCTGGGAGGAAGGTGTCACTGCTACAGATGGGTGGTATTGTCTTGTAGTTGGTGATCATCTGAATGCCCTGCCACATGCGCCGAGTGTCTCCGCTTTCCTGGAAGTGACCGTGGATTCTCTGGGAATGTGCGCGCTTCGCCTCTCTGACGCCTCTCTACTCAAGTCTCTGGACTTAAGTATCAGAGAAGGGGGCGGGGTTCCCCACGGTACGCGCAGGGGACGTTGGTATAAACCAAATCCAGCGTGTTTTTCCCTCTTGTTGTCCTCAGCAAGTCCACATGCTGATGGAATTTAGGGAAAACTGATTTGAGATTTGCATGGTTGAAATCTCCGGTGATAATGAACAGTCTGTCGGGGTGAGCATTCTGTAGATCGCTAACAGCCCCGTACAGTTCACACAAAGCTTCCTTAGCATTAGCACTGGGAGGAATGTAAACTCCGATGATAAACAGCGCAGTGAATTCCCTCTGTACATAGAACGGTCTGCATCTAACAGTCACAAATTCCACAAGCGATGAGCAGTGTTTAGAAACTAACACAGAGTCTGTGCACCATCTCGTGTTTACATAAACACACACGCCACCTCCACAGGTCTTACCGAACAGAGATCTATTCCTGACGGCACAAAACGATGCTAGCTCATCTAGAATGTCTAGAATTGTCCGGCACTCTGTCGCTGAGCCATGTTTCCGTGAAAACAAAGACACAACAGTTTCTATAAACTCTCGCTGTGTAGTTTGTTCGAGTTGAATGTAGTCCAGTTTATTTTCCAGGGAGCAGACGTTTGAAAGAATGATGGACGGGAAAGCCGGCCGGCTAGTGTGTTTCTTTAGCCTAGCACAGATACCCGACCACTTGCCGCGCTTCCTCCTGGTCACTGGCATCAGGCAATGCCGAGGTCTGGAGGCCTGGTGTCCGTAGCAGCTTGAGTTTACAGAGTTTTGCGTAAACTTCATCTTCGAGGTTAGTGGATGCGTGTTTCCTGATATTTTTTTAATTTCTGGCGGTCGTACACATGAACACCACTGGCGTCCATGTATCTTTTTTGTCAGGCTCAGATACAAAAACACCACCTTCAGCTGACATTCAAATAATGCTTTTGAGACCTAAAACCTTAATGAGAGACATGGCTGTTTGTCTTCCTAACAACATGTGAGATGAGATGGCAGAGCACCATGGGATCTACAGCATTTATCTTCTCTCACATTTCATTGGCTTGGCTTTGATTTTGTGTTAATGATAACTAGCCTGATAAAATTAAGTCCTTTTAGAAGTTTGCTAATGGAAACCTGCTTGCAGTGTCATTTTGAAGTTAACATTAAATGTGCTGATTAATAGTCATCAATAGCTGTATGTGATTGTTGTGACAGACGTCTATGCTCAGCACAGAGCTAGTACCTTGAAAATGATGAAGATCAACAACATAGATGGAGAGCAGCTAAATTATGTTCCTATGTTAGCATTACATTTGGTCATTAAACGATCAATCAATCAATAGCTGTATGGTACTCTGTCTTTATTATTGGAACAATGTAATAATAATATTTCAGGCTTAACTGTTTATTTTTGTCACAAATTTGCAGCGAGTTCAAACAAACAAGCACAACGAGAATTCAAAACATAAATGATTTAATCCAGAACTCAGTACATAAGTTAAATCCAAAGCAGAGCAGGGCACAAGGCATACAGGAAACACACAACAATACATTCCATAACCGTGAACAAGAATGACTTGAGCCGATATATATACAAAACACAATGAACCATAATGAGACACAGGTCACAGCAATCAAAGGAACAAACCAAACACAATAACATGGTGGGGGGTGAACAGAAACAAGGACCAAACCAAAAAACAAAACAACCAGGAATGTTACAATTGTATCCAACTCATTACATTTATACAATTTGTAGCCAGCTAAGTCTTTGTATCTTTAAGAGTGACTTAAGTGAAGTGAGGAAGCAAATACATTGGCAGAAAACTCATATATTTTAGGATTTTAGTTTCTGAGGCTCAGAAGTATATTAAGGGTTCAAAATATGTTGAAGCCTCATAAAATAGTTGACAAGCACATCTGTTTCTTTCCGTTTTGTTTTTCTCATTAAAATATAAGTTGAGATGAGGCACATCAAGTGCTTGGCACTTTGTTTGTTAGTTTTTTTTAGCTTTACTCAGTACCAAGCACAAATATTTTTTTTGTGATTTTCTTTTTTTCTTTTTAAAACACTGATTTTCAGGGTTTTAGATATTTGTGATCATATTAGAATTTTTAAAGGATTGTCAGAACACATGGGACATACCTCATAGCACAAGGAAAAGCAGGCTAGCTCTATATCCTAGACACCAAATCATTAATATTGCTCTGCTAGGTTGTCTGTACCCTGCAACATTTTCTTCTTGATTCTGCTTTGTCTTTTTTCTTTTTAACCTAAAGAAACAGTTTTCTTTAGGTTATAATGTAAATATTCAGCAGGGTTGGGTTTATATTGTAACTTGCTCCATATTTCCTTGTTTCTTTTGGGCAACAGCTCAATAAAAAGATCTCACCCACACATGTGCTATTGTAGTTGGTTTTTTGTTTGGGTATTTATGTGATGAATTTTATTAACCTATATAATTAATCTAAAAACAAAAACATAGGCCAGTTATTTGAAAAACACATTTTCCCATCTTGATAATGTGTTGAGTACTTTCATAAACAGGGTTGTAACTTTTTGCAGCTTTTGCTGATTTTAACAAAACTGCAGAGAACTTTCAGAACTGTGCTGGAGAAACACTGCTGACAGTTTGCACCGCTGCACAATTTTATACTTGTAGACCTGAACAGTGTTGTGTTAACATGTTCCTTTCTCCGAGTGTGTGTTTTTCCTCCTTACAGTGGGCATAACTGTCCATAGCATTTGATAAAATGATCACAAATGGGTTATATTGCTTGTATAAATAGATGCAACTATACAGTTTCTACTCCACTAGTGGTGCCAGATAATTGCAATACTGTTGATAATCTGCAAACTGTCCATTTATCCATCTCATGCTCTCTCTGTACACACCCAAACAAACACATTGTATTTTAATGTATTGTTCTTAGCATTACTATAATTTATTTTTTCCTAGCTTGGCTGGCTGCTTGTGTACATTCATGTGACATTAGTTTGCCATTACTGGTTTGCTGTCATTTACCTGCAGCTAGTTGCTCTTTATTGGACGTCAAATCCAAAACCTTTAGATTTTAGTTTTGCAGGGTCCTGTGTTAGTGGATCAGTGGTCATTAGAATAGAGGTGAAATACTAATAAAAGCTTTCTCCAGGTAGTATACACCTTCTTTGTTTGAACAGTAGAAGTTGAGGGTAACGCTTGTAGGTAATTCTTTTTGGATTCATGCATTTTGTATGATATTAAACTGTGAAATTGCTCACAGTAATAATAAACATTTTACTGGAGCTTGACTTAACTTTAGACTCACAACTTTAATACGCATTATGCAACATGTCTTTTTTCTTATGCTGTTTCTTTGAAGCCTCCCTCTTCCAGATAAACGATAAATAGGATCTACCATGGGGGTCAGACAGAAAATTAAACACCTGTTAGACCCTCAACAAAATATTCTCCGGTCACTATGAGAGCAATTATCATGAGGGCACTCACACATCTAAATTGACTTATAAATTCATTAAAGCGCCTTGTTTCTGCCACGCTGCCATTATCTGTTGTTGCTGAAGGGATATCCTCAAAAAGCCTAAAAGGTCATAAGAAAGAAAATGATGCCCTTCTTGCATGGCTCACACATAAGACTGATGTCCTGACTTTAAAGTCCTGTCTCACAAAGGTTCCCCAGGACATTTTTTTCTATGTTCAGAGCATGATCAGGGACTTGAAACAATGAAACAAAATGGCCGGCTGACAGAAATGTTTTTTGAGGGTTGAATACTTGGGATAGTGTAAAAGAATTGCTGAAGCAAAAGGACAATTAGCCTTAAAAGATAAGTTAACCCAAATTATTTGCTCTGCTTGTTCAACCTCTGTGACTTTCTTTTCTATGGAGTGGAACAGGTACACTTTTAAGTAATTTCCTGACCACATCTTGTAAACTTTTTCCTGTAATGAATGTGAATGGGGACTGTGTGTGTTAGTGGTCCATACAACCATGTAACAATACATCAGTTTTGGGTGAGAAAGTGATTGTCTTTGCATTATATTAGGGCTAAAATGATTCCTTGAGTAACTTGATTACAAAAAATGATTGAGGTAAATTCTTCTGCCTCGAAGCCTCTTTTAATTAATTTTAAGGGGCTCTTTTAAAATTGCGTCACCCACAAAGCATAAGGAGACACAAGGAAGTAGTTGACGGTGTTTTGATTTGAGTGTGCGGGCGCGGACTAGTGCGGGCTGCAAAATGGAAGGGGGCGATGAGAAACAAGAACAAGAAACAAACAAGAGAAAACGTCAGAAAATGTCCAAGGTTTGGGATCATTTCAAATTTAAAAGTAAAGAGAACGCTGTGGTGTGTGTCCATTGCAAGATCGAGCTAGCATACCACAACAGCACTTTGTCTATACTGCAGCATCTCAACAGAAAACATCCACTACCCATAGACCAGAGGACCATCACCCGAGACCAGGTAACATTAAATTCAATGTAACTTCACGTTAAATCAATGTGATTCAACTAATCGTGATTAAATGATGTGTGTCAATTAAGGGATAAACCACGACAGCCAGTGCAATTCTGTGAAAATATACCACACGACGGATGCATATACATCACCAGATTATTTATATTTACCAAAGGAATTAATTTATCGTCAAAAAAGTTTTTACGATGAAACATACTAGATACTTTCTTTATACCATGGCTTGGATAAATATTTAGTTGATACTTTCATTTGAATACTTAACGTTGAATACATTGTTATAATCATGTCCCTAAGCCTAATGTGCTCCAATACTGTGGTCATTTTAGATTGATTGCAGTGAATAGGGTGTATAAATTCACAGCCATGAACTTGAACTGTTTGATAATGATATTTTGCTTTAGTAATAAATATCATCTATAATTATTTTTTCACTTAATTATCTATTATTATTATTTTCAAGCGACTGCTAAAACTTCATTTCTTCCCACACTATTTGACTTCATAAAAAAAACTTTCTCTTTATTCTTTTTCTTTTCCTCCCTTTCTAGCTTGTACTCTTTTATAAAACAATGCCTGAAACTTGGAATTATATGCACTTCCTGTGTCTGTTCTGTGCCTCTTTAAGACCAATTGGTTTATGTTTTCCCCAAATGTACATCGCTTTGGACGTCCACTTGACTTTTATTACGCCAGGTCAGATGAAAATAAACAATGGGGCAAACCAAATTGCTTGTTAATGATTGGTTACATTTTTTTTTTGGTTACAAGACTTTGTAAAAATATTTAAATGACTGTTGAAACCAAGAATGGCCAATGGGGAGAGGGGACTAAGTGATCTTGGTTGGTGAATTATGGATCAGTGGCAAGAGGTGAGATGGGTTTTCTCCGGTGAAGCGTTCAGTTGTTTCATATTCATCCATCTGATTGAAGCTTGAATGTGTGCTACATTTCAATTGGCATCAGGCCCCCTCCAGAGTGCCAATCATATGCACATAATAAGGAGATGTGGGTGAAGGTTAGAATCATGACTTCAAAATGTCTTCTGTTTGTCAGACTCGTCAGGCATACAATATCTCAACTGCTGCCCCAGTGATTGCAGGTATTGACCTTAAAAACACTTTCAAAGGGTTTTGTTTTAAAGAAATCTTTTAAAGCCATATAGGGGTGACAGTGACAGTTTATGCATGCTTTGACTGATTGATGTTGAAAGCCTCTCCCTTTGAAGCACACTTTGTCATTGGAAATGTTCACAGGAAACTGGTACTGGTTGATCATGGACCATATTGGGACTTAGCATGGCGTCAGTCATTTCTGCAAGCTGCAGCATTCACCTAAAATGCAGGGTGTTTGCTTAATGGCAGGCTGTGGCATCACTGTCCACGTCTGACCGTTTGGCAGCGTTTGCTTTCTGGCAGTTGACAAGCCTCTGGCACACACATTCATTAGATTCCCACAGAACAGAAAGCAAGATTTGGGAGAGCAACAAGAGGTAAAAAGAAATAGGAGGCATCTCTGTTGCAACTTAAAATTCCATGACAAACGTTTGAGTTTGCATGAAAATGCCAGTGAGGAAGAGTACAAAAAGCTGCCGCTTGAAAAGTGGAAGTGGATTCAGGACAATACCAACTGTTTCTGTGCAGTGCTTTTGATGTTTATGATAGAGATTTTTTTAGCTGTACAGTAAGTGAACATTATTTAGCAGTACAAGGTTTTGGTACAGACCTGAGGTCCAATGACTAGGATTGGTTGGCGTCAAAGCTGTTTTCTGAACTCAATCTGCTTTGGGCCTAATGACAGGACCTAATGTCAACTGTAGCACAGTTTCTAATCCGTAAGAAAGCTGCTCATCCCAAATCACAGAACTGTGGATGATGCAATAATCAGATTTTTAAAAGTGGCAGATAGGCTGTCTAAGTGAACCACAGACAAAGCAAAATGTACTGGTGTGGTGAGGGGTTAGATTGCTTGCTATTATGTGTTCTAAACAAACCTGTTGAATATCTTTTAAAGATTTGATGGCAGAAACATCATTTTACAGCTGCAGTGACTAGTTCTTCAGAAGTGCTTATTGTAGCAGCATGGTGCCCCACATTACAGTTAGTCTTGAATTGATTGTAGACAGCGCTTGCCGTTATTGTACGCAGTCCATGAACAGATTGTATATGTAACATTATGTATTTAGACTGCTGTAGTGCTTCAAGATGTGAAAGATCTGCCTCTTCAAAAATGCTCCTTAACCTGGTCAAACATATTAAATTTAGACCTTGAGGTGCAATGAAGCCCTGCTGATTGATTAATATGTTCCCGGTTAGATATAAGGCCTTGACTGTAGCCTGCGGGTAAAGACATCCAACCCCAGAGTTTTCTGAAAGGTCAACTTGCCATTTAATCAAACATCTGACTGCTAAGGCCGTGTCTGTCAGATACGTGACCTTCTGCTCTCCCAGTGTTTAAAGATCACCCGTAACCTCCTCAAATACTATTACATCACCCTCATGTCCTGCTGTTCTTCTAGCAAGATCGCGCACATCTAGATTTTGTGCTCTTTGTCTTTATTTCCTTCAAGTGCACTAGGACTTTGTCCGACTCTGTAGTTAGTGTTTACTTACAGATGCATACCGATGATCTACAACAAAGTCAAGGCTCAAACCAAAATGGCACATTTCCATTAGGGCTAATAGAGTTTGACTCATTAGCTCTCATTAGCTCATTAGCTCTTTATAGGCTATTTCCTATAGTGGCATTGTTTTTCTATAGCAAATTGGATGTGAGGAAGATCTCTTGCTAATGGTGATTTTTTTTTTAATGCAGAGATAATGTTGAGGTCCAAATTAAACAGGTGTATAAGAATGCTGTACACTAGCACATCTGCTTATCAAAACTGGGTCTGCTTGGCCTTAAATTACAATTAAAACAGCCATTGCTGGTGGTTACATTTGTGATAGTTACACATGAAAACCAAATGTTCAAAACTTCATAACAGTTATTGACAGCGACTGTGGCAGGATGTTACATAAAAAATGTCAGAACAGGTCTTCATCAAATTACATTTCTGTTAAGTTTATCACTATTTAACCTTCTGCCTCCTAATAAGTTATTCTTACAATTGATGTGTCTGTGCATTTCTGCTTCATCCTGCTTTTTCAGCTCTGCAGAAGTTATGATTGAAAAGTGTGGAAAAGTGCAGAGATGGCGATACAGTGATTACATTTTCTGCACTCTGTCATTCTGTCCATACTGAGTGTTTGGTAATCAGCAACAAATTCAGAACAGATTGCATTAGAGGCTGGTGCGTTCCCAACTAAATGTAGTTAAGGAATCTAGTTCATCCTAGTCACAGAACAGCCAGTGTTCTATAAGCAATGTACATTGGCAAAAATTATGTGTTTATTAAATATAAAACATTGAGGTCAACAATCTGAAATATTCCCTTAGTTACTGTGTGATGTGAAACATTAGAGGTTAGGGTTAATTCCCAGCTGTGTGGTGGTTATTGAGAAATAAAAGCTCTCTAGATAGTGGGATTGACAAATCAGAATCAAGTGATCAAGAATAATAACTCTAACAACTGAAATTAACATTCTGGCACCGTACAGGGGAAAAGTTGCATCTTGACAGCAAAATCAACACTACTGATAAACAGCCAAACAATCGTATTAAATAAATTCATGTTTTTAGAGGATGCCTGTTTGAACTAAATTAGCATGCTGTGTTTAATGCATTAAGAAATTTCAGTCCAGTATGTCACAAATGTCAAAATGTAGTGATTACTTAATGGATCACATGATTTCTGCTGCATCTAATGACATCAGGAGAGAATTTCCGTGTTTACCATCTACAGTGTAACTGTGTGGTAGTTTTGTGTCATGTACTGTAACGGCAGGTATATTTGGAGTTTTATTACTACTCTAAACTTGTGTGTGACCGTTACTTGTATCAGTCATTAAAATGGGACGTGAATCAGGTGATGCATGCTTTTGTTTCTCCCATGCATCATGGAACTCATACACACTGTCAACGCATTGCTGAGTTTGCCAGCAGAGACAGCTGACACTGCACTGCTTCATTTACATAAGGTAAACATTGGCTCAGCTACTGGTTGACAACATTTCTGTTCAAGACATTATTCATGTGTTAAATGCAACAGGGTTTAAAGACCAGGAATGTAATTGAATATTGTAGATGTGTTTTGTTTTCTAAACTGAAAACAAGCTGTCCTGCTACATTTCGTCCTGCTGGTCTACATTTACTCTGTGTTATTATATCTGTGCAAATTTGAGTTTGCTGACAGTATCTGTATTTCTGGAGTAAACTGTTGAAGTATATTATTGGTATATAACTATTTTCTGTTTTGTGAAGTATGAAATGGCACTGTTGAGAAGAACGTTTACATTGAGATTTTGCTGGTTTTGCTGAGGTCTCAATGAATAGAAATATAAGCATGTAATATTTGGTTTTCAAACAGAATCATGTAATGATCAGCTCAACTTTCTCTTCATATCAGCGTTGTGGTTGTTCATGTCTCCGTAGACTGATAACTCCTTTAATAAGGGTGAAGCCGACGCACTATAAATGTGTGACTTTGTTGAAGGGATTTGAGTTTACAATTTTGAGTTTCAAGCCTGAGGATCATAATTTACTGAATCATCACAGAAAACTAGAACATGGAATGGAAGCCACACCCACATCAAGTATTGTTGCTTAAACAAACATCAGAATGACAAGGAACTGTGATTTATCTCTGACAAGGATCTCTGTGTTCAGCTCTTTGTTCAGCTCTGTATTTAGCTCTGTGTTCAGCTCTTTGTTCAGCTCTGTGTTCAGTTCATGTACTATTGAACAGCATGAAAAAATGGTATATTCAAAATATTTTGAATACATAAATTGTGAAAGGTGTTTATACTTGCAGTTAAAAAAGGCAGATGTGATCTTTCTTAATGAATGAATTAGGCCAATTTACTTACCATGAAATAATCTTTAAAAATAAATCCTTAATCAATCTTATAAATGATGCTGTATGAAGTTAGCTGTGCACATTATCATGCTCAGAAAAGATATCCTCTGGATCAACAGGGTTACACATTTGAAAATGAAACACCTTTTTCTACAGCAGACCATTGACAGGATGAGGTGTTAAAAACAGGCTGACATCAGGTTACATTTTACATGGGCTCTGACACAGAGTCTAGTAAGCATTGTTAAGCTGACTGATTTTGTGAGGGGACACATCAGAGGGCTGCTTTGACCCCTTTGAGAGTGTGCATGATGGGAGAAGGGTGTAATGGCAGCTGTTTGTGAACCCTGCCCACGTCCTACAGATGAGGCTGTAACTAAAGTGGGATGTCTCTCCAAATACCGCCATCTCAGCCACAGCACTCTGAGAGAGAAGGAGAGAGAGAGAGAGAGAGAAAGAGGGGGAGGGAGGAATAAGGAGAGAGTGGGAGAGAGAGAGGGAGGGAGTCATTTCCCACTGCTGTTCTGAGACTGCCTGGTGGATCCAATCAGCGTTGAAAAACATTTGGTGTCTTGGCCCGTGGGGAAGCGGCTCCACATGAGTGCTGCTGCACACTTTTCCTTTTGCTCATGTCCAGCTCTATTTGTCAGACAGGAGATGAGCTTATAGCTGCTGCTGTTTTACAGTTTCAGTGCTGACACTGAAGGTGTGCTTTTAAAGTGAACACAGCATGCTGCCAATTGTGTGGAATCTCAAACATTTAAAACACAATTTTTAATTTCTTGCTGATTTTGATTTTTTATCCTATTTAATGGATCTTACTGCACGTTATAAAACTAAACCCAAGAACTAGAATTATATAACTAGAATTATATACTAAAATAAAATGTACACTTCAATTTTACAGTCAGTAAAATCAGTTAGACAGTTTCCCACCCCGAGCAGTGATGTCATAAAGATGTGTATGTGCTGCTTAAGGCATCTTAGAGTGAAGATGGCTAACAGAAATTTCCCTGGCTCATAACCCCACTGTGAGTGTAACTGAATGCACTGTCCTCTAAGCTCACAGCTCAGACCTGAATGATGGCTCAAATAATTGAGTCTACTTGGCAAGTAATAAGACACTATTTTGGTTAGCTTGTGTGGTCCGGCATCTGTTCTAATTCCCCCAAAGTGACCTTACTGACTTGCTCTCTGTAGCGAGACATAGCTCACTGCTGATGTTCCCAATGGCAGACAGTAACATTATTCTGCCATCTAAGATACTGTTATCTGGACAGAATCTACAGTAGAGTTAAATGTATATCTTAAAGTCAATCACATAATTCAACAAGCAGCAAAAAGCAACAGTGGAAAACACAGTCCTATTTTTTTGTAAAAAAATTGTGCTGAATAGATTTTAGTGTGGTACTATACTTCAATCTTATTGCTAAAAGCACAAACAAATTAGCCAACATGTTTAATGAACAAACAGGCATTTTAATTTTGCAGATCTCTCTAGAGGTTGGAGGCAGATAATCTGTCTGGGCCTGATTATGAGGTCCCATTCCAGTTAGCTTTAGATAGCAGCAGTCAATCTCTGCTTCATTATACAATAAGCACATTAAATTCTTCAGCATCTGTTATTATCCATCTATCCAAATATTTGCTCAGTACTGGACAATCAGTCATACCATTGCTATCAGCATGATTATACTGTATATCAGTGTGAGAGTAATCAATGCAGATCATAAAGCAGTATTCTTTCACCTGAACCATTTAGCACCTTCTAATAAACCATGCCAAGGCCTGCATTAAAGATTTGTTTCATTTATGTATTATTTATAAACAGTTCAGCTCTTTACAGGCCTATAAAATATGAAGAGATAGGGTTTTTTGCATTTTTTTAATGAAATACACTGATAATTGAATGGTAAAAGACAATCATTTATTTATATGCAAATAAGGGAATTTGACATTGAGTCACTGAGATAAACATTATTTTGTTCTATGATGAATGTGGTATAAATATTTATAGCTTTATACTCACACGTTTTATCACTCCTGAACATTCAGTTAATGGATACTTCATTCTGTTTAAAATCTTTTTCATCTTTATTTTTATTGTAGCTGCTCCTGACACTTTCTAAGAAATAACATACACAATAAAATAAAACAGTCAGGCCCTGCGTAGACATACCTTTATTATGAAAAATGGACCAATTTGGCATAAAAGTGTGTGGGTGTTCAAAGGACGCACATCACTTATCTAAATAGTTCAGTCAGGCAAAGAATGTCCAGTTATTAGGTTTAACAAATCGGTAAACAGACAGCACTGTGGCTGCATTAAATCAGAGAATGTTGAGGTGTAATGTTATTACAAAATGGAAACCAGCAGAAAAATTAATTTTTACATTTCTTTAAAGTGAAGTAAATGAGAAATATTAACATCAAACCAATGTTTGTGTTTAAAACCCCGCTTAAATAGGCCAGTGGTTCTGAATTTGCTTTGGGCCTAAATTTTGTCACAGAGCCACAGTTGTATAAAAGGAACCAAAAATAAATTTTACAACAATCTTCGCAGTTTATTAATATTTCTATTTCGTGCATAGACTGGGTAATGTGCAAAAGTGTTAACATGACGTTAAATAAAAAAATGGATTAGTGTTTTAAAATTAATTTGTTATAATTATGCCATTATAATAAGTCATAATTTGTTTTACATCGCTGTTTATGGTTTTTAAAGATAAGAGCAATACTTTTTATCATTTGTATTTGTAGATTAAACATCATGTACAAATAATGTGATAACCTAATATTCAGACATAGAAAATTTCAATCAAAATACTGTACACATCCCATGTGTTCTGTAAACAGCCAGTAAAACAAGCATGCTTTTTGTGCATAGACCCACCAATACCCAAACATTTATAGAAAATGACAGCAAATTCACAGGCACTCAAAGAAATTAACAGATTTATTAACAAACAAACAATGTACATTCAGTTTAGCGTGCTTTGTTTATATCTTTGAAATTGGTTTCATCTGCTTAGCACTCCTAGCTGAAGAGGAGAAATGGATAGACTCATTTTATGTTGCTTGGGGGCTTAACCTCAGCTAGATAACAGTGGTACTGCAGGCCTCTGGGACTTGTTCATTTTTTAATTCATCCCTCAGTCATAAAGTGGGGAATTGGAAAAACTTTTTTCAGTAACAAAATAAACTTGTCATTGTGGGACCCTTAAATTGTGTCATTTTGGAGAAAAATTGTCAGCTTGAAACAACCCCTCACTGAGGGCATTTAGATGAGTTTGGATTTTTAAAATGTCATATATACTTTATTTATAATATTTCATATATTACTATAATATTGACGGAATCATAAAGAACATTCTCTGTGGATTTGTTTAAGAAAGGCTTGTGCAGTTCATAAATCTGAACACATGTCTGTCGTCACTTAACTGTATCATTAACAGTATCATTCTTTTTAAATACTGTTATACGCCAGTCTTTTAGGATCTTTAGTCAACCAATCAGTTTTGTCTACTAATTTCAAGACAAAGACATGTTTAACATTTTCAAACATTGCCATGTATAAACAATGTTTATAAGTTACACATTAAGTATTGACCGTATAGTAAACAGTACAGTATACCAGAATTCTGTTTCATATTCACATAACATATTCATTGTATGCTTTAGTGATTCACTACCTGTAGTGCTCTGGCTGTGTATGTGCTTGTGTATATGTTTTGACTAGTGAATTTTAGTTCTAGCTGAAAAACGGCTGGTTCTGTGCCCATGTCAGTTGTGCAGATGGACCTGCTGGGACTGCACAGCATTAACTTGGTCCACCTATTTTGGTGGATTTATAACCTAATAATTGATTAATTTCTGTCGACTGATGTACTGAATGTCTGAACGTACAGACTGAACGTCTGCATGTAAGTGAATTTGCTTGTTTTATTGCAGGGAGCACATGAAATATTTTTGTTTTACTTAAAGGTTAACTTAGAAATGTCTTATAAAATTCCTTAGGAGAAATTAAATGTTAATAATAGAACTATTACTTTGCAGAAATGTTAATTAAATAAAATGAGACATACACAGGACAAAAATGTCTGCGATATTGTCCTGTGCTGTCTGGTCGCACTTTGTGCACTTCTTATACATAGGGTGTTTTGTATATATTCAGTGCACATTGTTTTCAAAAATGTTCTGACAGCTAGCAGATGCGCCCCATTGTGTCAGATTCAGTCTTCAAAAACATGAATTTTCATGTAGCATAGCACTGAACCTCTGGATGGCCACTCATACAGAAGAGAGTTTACAGGGACAAATCATTCAATTTGCCTTTGACACTTTGACTGTTATTCACTGCACAAATAAAGCTTTTTGTTTGATTGCACCAGGGATGTTACTTAGCAAGTGTATTTTATGACATGCTAGACGTGCTGCATAGAGATCACAGCCTCACGATAACTCTAAATTGATGTCTGTAGGGATAGAGACACTGGAATGAATGGAAATACACCAAAAAACTTATATCCTCAAGCAAAGCTAGAAGGGGCTTGAAGCAAGCACAATGTAACACTAGTTTTCATGTGCTCAAAAGTTTAGCTGGAACTAATTGTATTCTGGAAACAGGTTTAAGGAGACAGTAAAGGTAAAGTTCATCTCAATGCATTCATGTAAATTCTTTTTTATTCTCGATGATTTGCTAGTTTTGCAGTAATCATTATCTACATAAACATTAGCTGCCATTAAATTATTGTGTTGATATTGGCAATGTTTCAGAAAGCCTTCATTACCTACAATAGCAGACTAAACAATGAGCCTGACACAGGCCTCGCCATGTTGAAGAAAAGTCATTTTGGAGGAAAAGCATATTATTACATTTCTATGAAAGATTTCAATGTCAAACATTGATTTCTTTGGAATGATGAACAGTAATACAGAAAATGTCCCATAAGATTGCAGATATTACCAGAGGAAACATTGTATTACTTTATACACTCTGGAGACATAATAGAGTCCTCATGTTTCACTTAAACATCTAATTTGTCTCAGGTTTTTCCACAGCGCTTTAGAACAAACAAAAATAAAAACATAATCAGACATCGCTAACATGCAGTTGGAGTATAGAGCTATATTTTGGTTTTGGATAAAACTCTCTGAATCTGTTTACCGATTGAAAATTAAAATTATTTGTAATTTGAAAGATGTGTTTATATCGAAATCTCAGATTTTTGATTTTCAAATATTGGCAGATTTGTGCAGCCTAAAACAATACCCAAAAAACTATTACAGCTATGATTAACGGATTGGTTCATAGTTAGACCAGTGTATTAGGAAAGAAAAGGGGCCAGTTTGAATTTCATGTTGACCTTAGACTCCATCATGAAGAGCTTAGTTAACTGAGTGAATGAGAGTATGAGTTAAAGATGAGACTGAGAGGGAGAGGGAGGAAGATTGAGGGAGTGGGAGGGAGAGCAGGAAAGCTTCTCTGGAAAACTGGGCTAGACAGATTCTTTTTCCGCCGGCTGTCGTCATGGTGTTATATTGAAGACAGGAGTCAAGCGACAAGCTGATTGATTTGCTGGAGAGTGTAGCTGTGAGCTGGCGTGGGGTCCCATATCAGAGTGAAAGACAGCAGCAGCAGCCAGACAGACAGGAAGTGACACGAGCGTCTCAATCATGCCTGTCTTAATTGCTACCCAACAGATCGATGCTGCCAGCTGCTCGCACGTGGTAAGAAAGTTTCAGTGATGGCTCCAGAGACTTATTGACAGGCTTATATATCTTGTTAGAATTTTTGCAATGATAATAAATAAAATTAGACATAATAATAGAATAATTGACGTGGTAAACATGTCTGTGCTGATCTGATCTGTTGTTTAGTGTTGTTTTTTTTGGCTTTGTTTTATGAATCAATATAAATGACTTTCACCAGTTGACAAGCTAACACTAATGAGCAAAATCTGAGTCAGACAGGACGGGGAATGAGTGAAATGAATGCTTATGATTCAGTACTATTTGTCTCGTTGTCTTTGACTGATGTCTTCAGCTGCAGTTATCAATATTCAGACTAATGAATGATAATGTAATCCATTTTACTTGTGCCGTAATGTCACATTACATGTGCTGTTCATCAACTTCAATTTCAGAACATTTTTTAAAAAACAACCTGAAAGTCAGGTGAACATCCTTTAAATGCTCAGAAACTTTAAATGAAAGCACTTGATTTGTCGACATGAATGTACTGATGTGACAGGTTTGATATAAAGTATTGAATATTCTATCAGACCATTGCTGTGTATGAAACATCAGTCCTGTAGCTTGGGACATTTCATTTAGCAACTGCTGCAGCCTGTTTCAGCCCATCCCTCAGCCCATCCCTCAGTCATTCATCTTTAAGAAAGATCTTAAGGCGTTCCATAACACATTTAACACCAATCCTGAGCTTAAAGAAGTCCAGCAGGTACTTCTTCTTTAAAAAAATAAATTAATTTGGTTTTAAGTCATGATTTTTTTCATGATGTTTTCGGCTCTGATCTACAAACGCTTGTAAAATCTTGTAAAACACTTTAAGGGTCATTAAAGCAAGAGTGTGTTATGACTGTATATTAGCCGCAGTCATTCAGCCATAACAGTGTGATAGTAAATGTGATGCTGTTTTTATACATGTTAATAGACAACAAAATGTAGATTCAGGGCCTGCTGTTGTTAGTTCATATATGGCATCCATTCAAGCCCCAAAACATCCCAATTATGTAATCTAGCAGTGATGACTGCTGCAGTTACGACTACTGGAGGCAGGACAGGCTTGGAAAAGTGAGAGAGAGTGACTAAGAGATTCTGATTACCTGACGACAGACTGCTGAGGTCAGTGATAAATTTCTCATTTGAACAGCTGAGTCATACACGCTTCTGCTCTTATATAAAAACTCTTCTGTCCAATTACACGTGAGAACCAGAAATAACTTTATTGCCAAAGGTGCCAAAATTAATGTTCTTTTAGTTAGAACATTAAAATTACTGAATTTTATAATGTTTAATGATTATTAACCAGCAAGTTAGAAATGAATAGTTGTAAATGTGTATGTGTGCAGCACTGTATGTATCTTCTCCAGCACTGGCCTAAAACACGGGCCTTACAATAGGTAAAAAGAATTTTTTTTTGTTTTTATGTTTCATCAGTGAAAAACAATTTTTATGTTTCATCAGTGAAAAATGACAGATGGTGTCATGCAGTGTGAGAAACATGAAAAAACTCTCCACGGGCATTTGTCTTTGTGAAAGATTCCTGCTGCCCTTTAAGTCTTTATTCCATGAGGAAAAATCAATATTGACTCCTGGCCTGTTGCTTTCCTGTCACTGGCTTTTGGCAGAATATATAATGAAAACATAAGAATAAATGTTCAGTGATATGAATTATGCTGATCTACAGCTATTGACCTGTTTTTCCTTTTTTTGAAAGGAAAACTCTTGGCAAAGTTTGATGTATAATTGAATCAACTCAAAGCATTTAGAATAAGGTTGTCATGGCAACAAATTGAAATGGCATTTATTATAAGGGTTGGATTTTAGGGATAATCAGGAGCCTGTGGCTGCATGTTTGTGCTGCTGCTGTTCACACTGCTCTGTGTTGGCAAACATGCATCTCTCATTAATTGTTCAGGATGGGATTATAATGGGCGACTTGTTACGAAACATATTGTGCTGCATTGCTGGCTGTCTATATGGGACATACCTTTTGAGACAGTACAACTTCTAAAGGATTTCAGTGTAAACACACTTTACACAGACTCCTGTTCATGTATGTTTTATTTGTCTTGTACTTGAAACCCAGCTAATGACTGATCTTGATGTTGCTACAGTAGCAATGGATCAGTCCAAAAAAATACAGAAAAATACAGAAACTGAGCAAAATTATCCATTTTAGTTAGGTGGAAAAATTTCATTGTTTTGGGGCATTAAAAAACAATTGGGCATTACTCTGATAATATCTAGTACATTCTTGTCAAATGTAATAGTTCTATCCTATCCGTAGTTCTGACCCTTAACCCTAACCATAATTGACCCCTAAAATCAGAGAAAAATAACTAATAAGATTGATGAGCCTGTAACTCCCAAGCCTATCTCCTTAAAGGGGACCTAGAGTCAAAATCAAAATTTTTCTACTCTTGACGGAAAATGGCAGTATACCCGCCTAAAAGAACATAGGAAAAGTTCCAGACATTTTGAACCACTCTAAATAGGTCGTAAGGTGAACCGAGAAAATGTGTTCAGAAAATGAATCTTGTTCCGACCCCTGGCGTCTACGTACTGTTTACTGCATAAAATAAACAAGTTATTGGTGAGTTCGAATATAAAAGTTCTGTGGTAATCCCGCAGTTTTTTTATAATCAATGTTTTAATAGAGGACTAGTTCGCGTTGAGCGTAATAAGAAAGTAGTGAAACGCCCATCACATGATCGCTTTTGACCAATGCGGTGGCCGCATTTAGTCAACAGAAATCCACTATGGCGGCCTGTATGCACTCGGAGAGTAGCAGCGACAATAAAGAAAACACTCCCGAAAGCCATACATACGTGAGCAAAAGGATTATAGACTACGCGCTATTTTCACGAATTGGGTGCGTGGAGAGACAGGAGGTGGACCCAAACACAGGGTTTTCATGGTTTTATTGGCATAATAACAGACAGGTAATCCAAAAGGGCAATCCAAATCCGTAATCCAAAACAGAGCGAGGGTCAGGGGCAGGCAGAAAAACATCAAAAACCAGATAACAGTCCAAAGTCAAAAAACAAGAAACAAGAAATCCAAAAAACCACAAAGAGAACAAAAAGGGAGCCCAGAGGGAGGGAGCCCAGAGACAGACCTGGAAACTTGGGCTCCCCCTGCTGGCCTATTGTTACAGCTATACATGTCTTGCCCATAACGAATCAAGAGGCAAATGGACAATCAAGGGAACTCAGAAATAAATGCCGGTATTTGTTTCCATATCCGGGCATAACCTGTATACTTCCCGCAGGCTATACGGTCTCTCAACCATGTCTCTACAACTCAATGTCAATGCACGTTCATTATCATCTTCCATTGCTGCCATTATTGTATTATTTTTTTATTCCATAACACAGCCGGATATATATAGGGTATATTTCATATACCTACATTATATTTTTATTCTCTTTTCATAGATTTCTATTTTACTGTTATGTTATACATACTGTGTACGATTATGTATGTGACAATGGCTATAACCTATGTTGTGTACTCACCATATTTGTATAGTTGTACGCACTCTGATCCGTTCTCTTACAGCATATATCTCTGTTTTTTTAAAGAGTTGGTCTCCAAAGATTATGTTCCTGGATGCTTGCATATTGTGTTGTGCTGTCTGGTCTTGTGCTTGGTCTAGTTTCTTGTGCACTATATGTATGTTTTTTGTATAGACCTTGTACATTCTTGTTTTGTGTCATACATTCTAGTGTTGTGTTGTTTTGTACTGTAGCACCTTAGTCCTGGAGAAACTATGTACTATATGGATGAAATGACAAGAAACTCCACTTTGACTTTAAGTCAAAGTTTATTATTACCACATTTTGAACCCTATCATCTTTATGAACATACAGATAAACATTTACACATTTAAGGGCACAATTGTAAAACATTAACTTAGACTTTTCCCTAATTTTAAAAACAGTACCTTAGGGTTTAAAACATTTAAGAGCACAATTCAAACCAATTCAATTTAATTTAATGTACATTGATTAATGTCCAAATGGATGTAGTTGCTATAACTTTATTATGACGGTAGAACTTTGTGGGCACGTAACGCTGAAAGAGTTCAAAGAAACATTCCAAATAACTTACCATTGAGAAATGTTTAAATCCAGTCTTTGCTGAACAGGTTCTTCCTCTAATTCAGTGTCCTCCTATGGTTTGGACTCAAACATGCTGAATCTGTGTGTGTGTTAGTCCATATGTGTTCAGAAGCCGGGCGATGATGTCACATAATTATTCTTTTGAGTGGCAGTGATGGCAGCCAATCAGATATGTGCAAAATCACACGTTAAAAATCCCCCACCATAAAATCATTTTTTTAAAAGAGGTTTTTAGACAGCTTTACAGATTTAACCAAAGTGCTATTCTCTCTGTCACATCACAGAATCAAGAATCTATGCTCCATTTAACCACTGTATGTCCCCTTTAAAGCATGTAGTAATGTGAATATCCACTGCAATTTAAGAACTTAAAGAACTTTATTATTGACTTATCAACATTGTCATTCATACTGTGTATTTTTTAAAGTTGACTAAATTCTCTTTCAAAAAAAAGTGTCAAACTAAAAATTAAAGACATTTAAAGGCATTCCATGTGATGATAGTGTAGGATAGTGTATATAGATTATGTAGTTCTGATTGAAAGCTGATAAATCACATTTATTTGACAAGGCGGATTAAGAGCTTGCTTATTTTCACATATACATAACAGCTGAAATAAAGATGATGGTCATACACTTCTGAAAACTTTGTGAGGTACAGGAACAGGAAAAATTTTTTTTTGTACTTTCATTCTCTTCATCTAAGAGAATCTGTTCAGTTTCTTTTTGCTGGAGTACAGCTTCTTCCTGTCCCTTGTTGATCTTCCCCACAGTGTACATCATTCACTGGTCTGTTGCTGAACTCTTGCTTTATTATAAATGTTAATGCAGATTCACTACTACAATAAATGGGTGTATTATCCTTTTAAATGTACATTTCAGCTGTTAAATGGAAAATGCAGGGCTAACTGTCAAAACCGTTTTGTAAACAGTTTCTGTTAGTTATATTAATGATGTTCACACCACATTCACACATTCACACCATACATCTGTGCTAGGGGATTCATCAGTTCATCAGTGTTTGTTTTGAGAGTTCATGTGTTGATAGTTCAGTTGTGTAGACATCAGAACCACAGGCATATTACAGCCCCAGTCATTGGATGTAGTCCAGACAAGCCAGAGTTTAATGCAAGCTACTTACAGCATGAATATTAGGAGTGGAAGCTCTCTGTTAAGCTGGAGTGGACTGTCTGATATGAATGATAAACTCAAGCAGACCGAATCGAAACAGATGTTGAGATCAGCATGACTGGTCACAGAAGCAAAGAGTAAAAGGACCACCAAACTTGTTGCCATCACCACCACATTTATTAAACTAAGGCATAGACTTCATAAACAACACAGACATTCTAATGACAGGAAACTGTTATTAGAAAATTTTTAGGATATAAATCAGAACATTAAATATCAATTTAGAAGGACATTATACATCCACTAGATGACAGTATTGATTACATTTTTAGAAATAATCTTTCACTTAACACCAACGTTTGTTTTGGACACTTGAGTTAGGCTTACACAATGTTTGGTTTTATTGTGATGACAAACATCATCAACAAACATGTTGTGCAGAGCTTCTCTCAACATTAAGGGTGACTTTAGTTCACGTTTTAGCAGGACACACAGAGGTGAAAATACCTTTTTCTTCCTTTTGAAAAGCACATCAGTTGTTTAAACATATGACAAGTATGTGTCAAATGTGAACTACATGATATAATGTATGTTAAAATGAAGATATCAAATCAGTAAAATTAAGTATTAAATTATGGTTCTGGTATGAGCATAATTACTTTAAAATTAACATGTAAATCCTTTACATGTGTAAATCCTTTATATGTGTAAATCCACTATACTTTACATGTGTAAAGTATAGACATGTTAACACATTAACTGAGCACAATTCTGCCTAATCGTTTGCTCTACTGTGAAAGTGGTTATCCTGAAAGAAAATAAACTGTCTGTTGAAGACAGCTAAAGTTAGAGGCTCTAGCACCACCTGTGACGATGATGAGAATGACACACAAAATTGCATGGAGTCATGATGAGCTGCGGGGACACTATCTGCTTTTCAGAATGCATCCACATGTGAAACCACTGGTATAGCTAGCAGTGTCTCCACAGTCTCCACAGACTTGAACAGAGTGTTTTTGTGCCCCTGTGCTGCTGTTTCTTTAACAACCAATTGATGGTTTTTAACACACTCCTGAATGCATACTTCACCTGCTAGGTGTTTGGAGTGATGCATCATTTAAGGAGATCTTGCTTATGCAAATTTCAGTGGTGATTACATGAGATAGAGCAGATGTCCTCACTCATCTCACAGGCCACCTGGGGTTGTGTTGTGTGTAAATGTGTGTGCTTACGTGTGCAATGAGTGTGTGTGCGAGTGAGTGCTTGTAAGTGTGTGTGCATGTGTGTGCAAGTAAGTGTGTGTGCGAGTAAGTATGTGAGTGAGTCTGAGGGAGTGAGTGTGTGTGCGAGTGAGTGCTTGTGCAAATGAGTTGTGTATGTACGTGTGCATGAGTGTGTGTGCATGTGTGAGTGTTTCTCAGAAGCAATAGGATTCCTACATTTTATTCGGCTCTTTGTAAACTCATAAGACATTGTTTCTGTTATTAAGCTTTCGTGATTATTTAATGAGATGACATCAGAATAATTTAAAGATCAGTTCAAAAGTTTGGACATAAGAGGTTTGTGACATTGTTCAAAATGCGTAGTACAAAAACATCAGTACAAATTGATACAAATTAACCTTTCCTTAAGAAAGTTTCCTTTTGGACAAAATGAACTTGCTGTTCTGTTGAAATTAGGGTGTGTGGAGATCAATCATTTAAGTTTGATCTCCACTGAGGGCTTTCTGGCCACATGGAGGCACTCTGGTATTCAGTGTAATGAGTGCAGCGACATATATAATGCACACTTACAGTAAGATTACTTTAAACTGCTCAAGTCAATTTTAGCTAGTGACTCACATCATTGTCTTTGTCTCCATCTTGATCACTCTGATCACTTTCATTTTCTGGGCCTGTAGGAATTCTCAGATCATCCTGTTCTCAGCACTGAGACAACTGGGCTTGTCTTCAAGTTTCTTGGTCTGAAATAACCTCAGCAGATGGAGGCATGTGAGCACAGTGGCTGGATTTGTGGACAATAGAGATTAATAGTTGGAGTCTCTCCCTGTGATCTGCTCATCCGATCAAACCAGTAACCAGAACGCAGATCTGCTGCTCCGACTTTCTGAATTTAAACCTTATTGATTCGCTTGTTTGACTTTTTTCTCCATGTATCTTTATCAGTTCTGCCTGTGTGTTGAACATAAGGGTATTAAAGACACTTTTGTCCACTGCAGCACGCAGTGTGCTGTGATAAGAGCATATCTTGTGATATTTCCCAATGGCTTCATTGTACCAGAGATTTTGTGGGAAGATAAACACTAACAGATCGCTCTCTGTCCTGCTGGTTGGGCTGTGCACTGAAGACCCCCCCACCAGCCAGATCTGTGATCACAACAGACTCATTAAATGTCATTAACAAACGTGGATGTGCTCCTAGGTGCATTAATCATAAATTATACATAAAAACGGATATATATCAGACTTTATATATTTTCTGTTGCATGTTGGCTGTTTTGTTTTATGGTTGCTACTGTGTTTTGAGTGCTTTTAAGCATGTTGCCATGCAGCTGCTGTTGGCTGAGTAGTTGCTATGCCATTGCTACGTGTTTGGGGTATGCTGGGTCTTTTGTAAATTAAAAGGATTTTTTTGTTTTATCATCTGCCTGGTGCAAATTGTCTGTATTCTCGCTAAAAAGTTTGGCAATTAGAATTTTTTTACAAACCTAAATAGCAGCGTAATATTGATTCTTGCCTAAGAAAACATCACTAATTATATGAGCATATATTAACAAATGATCTGTTAAACATTCCCCACTTGATGTTTTTTTTTCATTAATGACAAAATGTTAGCAGACATGTTGTCTTTTCTGGCTAAGTTTTGAATCATTTTAATTTCAGCATTTTTTTGCCAAAAAGCATCTAAACCTCCTTACTGCAATTATATTAATTTATAGTAACTTCACAGAAAGCCTATGCCCTCTTGGTTTTTAATGACAGTCTCTCTTACAGACTTTTAAAAGTTTTAATGTGTTTTGTGATGTGTTTGGATCTAAACCATTGACCATTATTGCAGGCTGCAGCCCTACTTGAGAAACAGCTAGTTCCCCAGCAGTTGCCATCCAATCATTTCCTATTCATTAGTGAGAAGTGCAGTGAAATGGTAAAGCTACTGTAATTACTGTAATTAATAAGCTATGGTGTCACAACTCGCTCGTTGCAGTGTTGTTTTGTTATGTCTTCCCCCTGTAGAGGTCGTTGTTTGTCTGTTTTTGATTATGTTCTGTCCTTTTTGTTCATTATTTGCTTCTGATTATCGGCTGCGCGCAGCTTGATTGTTTTGTGTTTATTATCTTCGGATCAGTGCTGCGACATTTCGTATTTTTCGTATGTTGAGGCCTTGTTTTGTTATGTTTTTGACTTTTTCCTTGCCTTGTCGTGTCGTGCTGCAGTTTAGTCTTGCCTTTTTTCCCTTTGTAAGTTTTTGTTTTCCCTTGTGTGTTTCTGGGAGGAAGTTCCCTGTGGTTTTGTTTCTTGTTTTGTTACGTTTTATTTTTTTATTTAGATTTATGTTTTTGTATTTTAGTCCCGTTTGTGTTTGTAAAGTTTTATGTTAATTAAATACTTGTCCCTGCCAGCTCCTTCTCCCTTGTGTTTCGTTCATGGGTTCCACTCCCTATCTCCAGTGGTGTGGCGATAACACATTCGTTAGCCACGCCAGAGACCCGGCTTCAGGTTGCTCTCGGGTCTTTGAGCTCCAGCCCTGGAACTTCCCCGGCGATATCAACAAGGTTGGCTACACCATCCTTCTCCTCAAGGGCAAGGCTCTGACCTGGGCTACTGCCCTGTGGATGGCAGAAGATCCTTGCTGCCAGTCCTATGCTGCATTTGTGGAGGAATTTCTATTATTGTTTGGGTACATTCCTGATCCAGAGTCCAGTCCGGCAGTGCCGGGCTCCGTGCCAGAGTAAGTCCAGTCCAGCGTGCTGAGTCCAGTGGAGCCAGGGTCCGAGTCCGAGCCAGGGTCCAGTCCGGCGGAGCCGGGGTATGAGCCAGAGTCCAGCAAAGGGTCCAGTCCGCTGGCACCAGGGTCCGAGTCCAGGTCCCTGTCCCGGTCCAGTCTGTTGGAGACGGAATCCGGGTCTGGTCCAGCAGGGTCCAACCCCGGGTTCGAGACCCGACCCTGACATGTGGTATAGCAATTAGCTCACATGCTCACAATATGCTTAGCTGTGGTTCGTTTAGAGTCATTAATTAGTTATGGATTATTTATGAATTAATAATGGATCTAAATTTTGATTAAATTTGAACAGGATGTAAATTTATATTTCAGATTTAAAAATATAAAATTTCAATGGAATGATAATACATTTCTGTAAGCTGCAATCCACAGCTATCAGCTAAGTAAGCAATCTTATATCTTGGAGTAAAAGAATGCAAATGCATAACCAATGCTCTTCTTACCTTAACATGATTTCTGTGATTTCTGATATGATTTTGAAAGTAATTCCAGTTTGGATTCATATGACTTCAGCATATGTGACGTAACCCTGAGTTTCAATGTTTCAAACAGAGATGGTGATAGAGAGGTAGATCTTTGAAGATGTTTGTTTTGAAGATGTTTCCTGTTTGAAGAACACATTATTTCCCTGCAGCAGCAAACTCACACAGTTGTTATTATAAATATCAATACATTTAGGTAAGTATGTCAAGATGTTAAGACGTTAGACTTAAGCAGAAGTGACTGCAGCATTCAGGTTCAGTTCGTTTGATAAGTTCTATGCAATTCGTCTAACAACGTTTCTTAATCTCAGTCCCTGTAATTGAATATACTGACATAAATTATTTATTCTAACTGCACTGCATATAAAAAACTGGTATTTAAAGTTTGTCAAAATAACACTTTCTGTGCTTTTAAGACTGTTGAATCTCTCCCTATTGAACAAAAACCCTTTATTTTTTCCTGTCTTCTCACCTTTTGTTGAATTGAGTGAGAACACAAATTTTGTCCAGTAAACCACAGCCTTTCATAACCCAGCTTTAATACACAGCTGCAAATGTCCAGCCAAGGCTAATGGAACTCTATTGATTTAGGCTATTGGTCGTGAGTGGATTATGGGGTTGAATTAGCGTAGCTATTAGAAAAAACTGCAATGCATTTAAAACGATTAATTATGTCCTCATGCATCCTGAGTGGCAGCTTTTATCATGCAAAAATCCCATTTTGTCAATATCCTGCGTGATGGCTTTGGTAACTTAATCTTAAGTGCTAAGTCTCTGCATGAAGAGATGTTTGATTAAAATCTCATCAAACTTTCCTCAGCGAGAAATATTGTGTGTGGTGTATTTCCATGTGCGCACACACCTGAGGAGCAGAATGCAGACTCGCTTGGGATTTAATTTCCAAGACCTGAGAAGAGAATTAGAGCAGATGAATTATAGCACAGGAGGAATATGCAAGCAAATGCAGTGTGTGAACCATCACTCTTGCTTTTGTTCATACTTATACTGTGTCCTAACTGGGCAATGATGCAAAAAAACAGCAAGTGATTAAAAGCATGTAATATGCCTTCTGTGTAAACCTGAGTTGTTGTTGTAACCTGCCGTCGTGACAATCGTGAGTGGAGGGGCATTTACATGAGGCAGCCTAACCCACTGTTGCCTCATTGCTCCATTTAGCTGCTATTATTTGCTGTTATTCAGATCATACGTGTTTTGTGACTGTGGCGTGTCGCATCATTATTGGTTTTTAGTTTAGACAGGGCAGACAAATTGCTTAAGTTCAAGTTCAATTTATTTATAGAGCGCTTTTCACAATGGTACATTGTCACAAAGCAGCTGTACAAGCATAAGCAAAAAAAAAAAAAAGCAAAAGGTGTTTAAAGTAAACTTGAAATGAAACCACTTTAAAATACACAGATTTAAATAAGAGAAAGACCGAACACATTAATAAACATGCAGTCATTCACAGGCAGAAATGATGAAAAGTAACAGGTAAAATAAACATAAATGTTA
>JBAJNP010005861.1:0-27504 GCA_036877545.1 Yasuhikotakia modesta
CATCACATGAACGATCACACATCACATTGTTAGCATACGAGTGAATCCCTGGCCGGCACGAAAAAAGAGCCGGTGCACTTCCTGTCTGTTGCATATGAAACGGCTGCCTCTAGCAGCACTGCAGCAGAACCCAGCTGTCTGAACCGGCACGTCTGACGTCAGTGGGTCGCCAGGCAACAGTCAACCACAGGGGTGTTACTTTTTCCATTGCTCGTAGCCTTCAAATTCTCCAGCGCGTCTCGCTACGGCGAGCGTGTGCTCACACTCGGTCAACTCGCACGCTAACTGTGTGCGCTGGGCTGCCTCACAGCACTGGAGGAACATTAACACAATGATGAGACTCAAAACAAACATTTGTTCACACTTATATCTGACTGCTGAAGAGATGCGTCACACTTCTGAACGCTCGTCTTGGAGGTGCTGAATTTTTCTCTGCTATATACTTTGTGCATTTAAACCGGGAGAGCGAAACGCCTTAAGAAAGAAAGAAAAAGAGCGGTACTTAAAATAAATGTGGTGTCACACCCTGTGGGATCACCTGACCATGCAGCGTGAAAACTCTAGGGTTTCTTAAGACCTGTTTGCTTGAGCGACCCCCCCCCCCATGGATTTTCTCAAAGAAAACACCTTTCCCAACAACAGTACCACTCACTCACTGAGTTCATTCATTGAGCGCTTGTCTGACACAAACATAATCTCTTAACATATCCACCCATTGCTATAGCCTGCAGCCTGGTTCAGTCCACAAGCCTAGACACGTCTCAACACATTTTATTCATTTTTCACATGAAGTTAAAAACCACCAGTTAACACGATGTTTAACATGACAGAGTTTGCAAAGCTTCTAGTCACTGTAACGTATCTTAATTTAAATGCTGACAGAATAATATTAAATTATGATATTAATTATAATTATTACCTCTGGTCAAAGAAAGCCTTAAATATTCATATTGTACATAACCGTAACATAAACCAAACTTTAAAAATAACGTTTTATTACAATGGAAATGTTAAGAAAATGTTCTTAAAACCCAGAATTGCTAGCTGAGTGCTCCTCCCTTTCAAATATCTCTACAATGGCACTGGTAACCAAAACGTGCTTTAGCAAAACGACGCTAGGTGTTCATTTACATCCAGTATGACTGTCACATCAGCCATACAACATAAACCAAATCACTACCGAGCACACTCAAAACATCGCATGGCAAGGTGTGGCGAACGCAAGCTGTGTCTGATTCATGCGACGTAACGCAACTCGACTCTTCAGCTGCAGTAACAGAAGCAGCAATACAAATGTTAACAGCTTTGCCTGTAGATTGTTTGGTTAGTTTACACTTACTGCTGGGTTTGCAACTAACCACACAACACACACACACACACACACACTGGGTCCTTCCCTCGTCTGATAGACACAGGAGACTCCAGATCGGTGGGTTAATAAGATTACAGTTAGAAACCTGAAGAACACACCTGCATAAACGCGACACATCCTTAAAGACACAACGCTGCAGTTACCCAACTCATCGTTTTCTAATGGTTATGAAAACATTACTGTGGGAACATTTTATAACTTTGAGAAAACATGGTTAGCCAACAGTCTGAGAAAACATTTCCTGTTAGCTGAGTATTCATAATAATAAGGTGAGGCGTATTCCCTACAAAAACAATGTTTCTTTAAGAGACCATGAGAAGATGTTAGCATACGCATATCGCAGCAGCACAGGAGAAAGCACTACAAAAATTAATCTGGGCAAACTTGTTTGTATAGTTTCACTTGCTCCGCTGTTCAGAGATACACAGCCAGAATGAGTTTGCAGTCTTACAGACGATCTGCAGAAAGTGTTTGAGGGAAGCCCTCTGCACACACACACACTCACACACACACACACACACTCACACACACACACACACACACACACACAAACACACAAACAGTGTAATTAGCAGCGCTAAACCACAACATGCTGCTACTAGCGCTTAAAAGACAAGCCCTACTGGAAAGTTTCTAAATCGCTTGTTTGACCTGAAACACTGATAACATGTTTGTGGTTTTTATCACGGTTCAATTTTCCAGTGGCCCAAAATTGAAACTACACTGCAAATGAGCAAAAGATATGCTAAACTTAACGGTGCGATGTAATAGTTACAGAAACAAAAGTTACAAACAAGTTCTGAAAAAGTCTTACAGTATAAAAATGAATCGTTTAAACTAAAGTTATTGTTTGCTATTACTTTATAATTTATGATTTCCTTTTTAGGAAGCATAAAAGGTGAATTATTTTAAAAACATTTTGACCATCCTTATACATAAATGATAGTTTACAAAAACTTTTTTTCTTAATAAAACAATAAGAAATAATGATTGAATAATAAGAATATTTCAGTAGAATGAAACGGTGAGTGTAAAGGGTTTTCAACAATACTATCTTCAGAAAATAAACGTGCAGTTCTAAGCTTGGCCTGCAGAGAACACACTGACATGCTGTGTGAATTTTCTTTTACTTGCCTATTTTTAACACAACTGTGTGACTGAAGAGGCCACCTAACACATTTTCACCCAAACTGAAAACAATAAAGAAGAAAAATATTTTTAGAAGAAAATGACACACACCAGATTTAAATAAGTCTTTAAATCAACAGTCTACTCAAAAATGTTGGGAGTAGATATTAAAAACCAATTTGCTATGTATTTAGCTTAATCTTACCCAGCTAGCTAAGGAACGTTCTTGCAATGTTGGCTAATATGTTCTTAAAGTTCTCAAACATTCTTGCAGTAACGGCACTGGACCTGTTTTGACATCAAAGGTTGTTAATGGAACATTTTAAAAACATTGCAGAACTAACGTTCTTATAATCATGCAATACGGTTAATAAAATATCTCTGAACATTAAAAAAACATTTTTAATATTTCTGTTGAATGGTGGGAAACGTTCTTCCAACCTACAATTGTTAGCTGGGTTTGCACAGACTGAAAGGCTCCTTGCACATCAAACACGACTCTCTTTAATGAACCGTTCCTGAATCTCTCTTCTAGAAGACTCTCACAGTACATACATCTGCTCTTCAAAGCCACAGCTATTCCATTCTCTGCACACGTCCGGGAATAGCACAGATTCCATCACAAAAGTTCACAACTATCAAGTAATCTTGGGCCACTCTGAACAGCTAAACACTCTTTTGAGTGATATCTCACCCCTCCTGTCTGTACAATGAGATGTTTGCTGTGTGTTTACAACAACTGTAAGTCAGATAAATGGACCTGCAGCACAGAGCTTGTGTGGCGCGCACAGATGCGTTGTTCTGCAACTTAGGACTGCGGGACTACGTGACATCCATCTTTAAACAATGAATCCCTCTGTGACAGTATAAGCAACCAGCCGCTATGTCTCGCTCTGTGGTTGCAGATGTGACATGCCTAAAAAGGCGGAGCCACAAATTCTCACCCGGGGCAAGTATATCTCAAAGACATGCTCACCCCTCTGGAAAATACATCATTGGTAAGATTGTATTTATAAATGTATCTGCGGTTAATATCTTTCGCTAGTGTGATTAACAAAAAATGCATCTATTAAAATGCAGATCTGAAAAAGCTACTTACAAAACAACTACAAAAATAGTTCGGTTCAATATTTTGTGGAACACAGAAAGTGATTCTAAAAACAATGTCCTGACCACACGACAGGGACGAACAGCCCAAACTGTAAACTAATCATTCACAAAACTTATGAATATAACTTAAACTTGCTCAGTCCCCATTTACTTCTATTACATAAGACCCTTAAAAATTTAACCCCTTGTGTTCCACAGAACAACAAATCTCAGGTTTATAAGAAGCAAACAAGGGTGAATAAATGACTTAATTTCTGCCTCAACTATTTCCTAAACATCCAGTTTCTTTTCTTCTGTGCTGCTACACACATTTTGACAAAACATGGATGAAATTATGAGCATGACACAGTGGAACAATACATCGCCAATGGAACCACTAACTTTCTACAGTTCAGTTCATTCCTGTGAATTTTGTATAAAGGCCGGCCAGCTAAAGTCACATGAACGGTGCAGCACAACACAGTTTAACACAGAAGTACCTTTGTGTTTGAGAACGCCAGCAGCTACACAGCCAGAATACAGACGAGCAACTGCGCAGGAAAGTGTAAGAGCGTGTCGGACATCTGCAGCACACAGCACCAGTTCTGGGACCGATCAAAACACGACACCTCATTTGTGTCTGATATCAGACCTTTGCATCACATTTTACAGCTCTGAATAAACTTTCTGCTGTGACCTACATAACTCATGAAAAACAGGCCAAATAATTTCAACATTTTTGTAAACATTTATAAGTGATTTAAGGAAAACATCTGACACCGTTTTTGTTTTAATCTGATCACAACTGACCCATTTGCTGCCCTTTTGTGGAAACTCACCAAACCGCTGTCCTACATGCACCGTGTTTCTGCAGAAAGCTGGCTACATTTTTCTAAAACATCTCTGTTTTGCAGCTGCCAAACTGTGAAGAGCAATATATAAACAAACTGAATACATAAAAAACAGTATTTTAGGTGGGCTCACCGCTTTCTGTTGAGTCTGCAGGAAGGCTAGAGAACGCTCAGGGTCGCTGGAGATGTCGTCCTCCGATTCCTCCCAGGAAGAGGAGAAACCTGTCGAAGAAGCGGATGAAGACGAGAGCTTCCTCAGAGCTCTGGACGGCTGAGGGCTGACCTGAGGTTCGCCGGCCTCCCCGCTGATGTCCATGCCGTGGTCCGTTATGATGACAGCAGGGATGGAGCCGTAGCCCTCAGGCTCTCCCTGCGTTTGTTTTGGCCCGGTTCCTTCGTTTGTCAAACATGTCTCGCTCCGTGAAGCTGAGAGTTCTCCGGCAGTCACGCTGCTGCCAACCTCTTGTGACGTCCAGGAGGGATTGCCGTTGGTGCTGTCAGCTTTGCTCTTAATTTCTGCTGTTGTGCTCTTCAGTGAGCCGCCCTCTGCCGTATTTGGGTCAGCCCTGTTCTTCTTCTCACCGCTGACCCGCAGCCCCCCCTCCGGGCCACAGAAGCCTTTTCCATTTTGCAGTTCTTTGGGGATCCCTGTCGTCTGTTCCTCGTCTGTTGCTGTGATGGGGGAAGCGTTTGAGAGGGGTCTCCGTTGGGTCCGTGGGCTCCGGTCTGGCTCACATCTGTGCGTGCAGACGGAGATATGAGCTTCAAACAGGTCCACTTTTTTGTTCACCTCTACGTTCTGCAGTTCGGTGTGCCGCTCCAGCTGCTTGGCGGCCCGGCGTTCTTCGCTCTCCTGCTCTTTCTCCGGATCGGATCCGCTGAGCCGACGCACACGGCTGCCCACGTTCACCCCCAGCAGCTCCGGCCGCCGACATGGTGAATGTGCCCTCGGGCGACCGGTAACCGTTGGGTAGGCAATAGAAGGGCTCATACTGCGTGGGCTGCCCCCCAGAACTGGGTTATACGTGGACGGCAGGGGAAGAACGGACCTTCCTGCATGAGGGCTGCTCTTATCAGACAGATTGTTGGGGTTCATTATTATCAGGCTGTTCAGAGCATAAACTGCCATAGTGGCAGGCCGGCTCTGTCCGTACACGCTCCCATTGAGGTCTATTCATCCACAGTCCACTGGCCTCTGGAGCCAACCATCGCCGGTACAATCCCAGAATCCTTTGCTCACTCACACATCACATCCAACGGTTTCCTCCAGAGCAGAGGTTTCCTGCTGAAAATACAAGAAAACAGATGTTATTAAAAGTTTCAATAACATTTCCATGAAGTAACAAAAATGTTAAAAGCATTGTTTTAGAAGTTTTAGAAACTTTTACAAACATTTTTAAATGTTCCACCAACTACTTAAAATTTACTATCTATTTAAAGCATAGATAAGTGTTTTTGATAACTTTGAGAATGTTAGCCAACATTCTGAGAACGTTTCCTGTTAGCTGTGAATGCTACAGGTAAGTAAATGGTCTACAGGTAAGTGTAAACTATCAGAGAAATATCAATAAGGTGCCTCTTTGAGAATTCTTAAGAATTATTTATGAAGACAATATTAAAAATAAAGATATTTTGCAAACAGTAATATTAACACAACACACAGGTAGCATGAACGGTTACTGAAGCGCTGTGCAAATCATTCAGTTGGCTGTGCATGAGTCTGCACAATACAATCAAAGCTTCTCACGATTCAAAGAAGAAACAGTATTAACACAAACTATTTGTCACTTTCTTTATTCTTTTTTTGATCAAATACTTCAGTTGACAAAATAAAACCATCTAATGTGTGTGTGTTTTAAGTGGTATTGGTTTTGATTGCAATCATAATGTTGCCCTTGTTGTAAAACACGAGTTAATGTGTTGTGCGCTGACTTAAACACTCACATGCGTATCTAGTTATTCTAAGAACTTTCCTAAATTACAACACTTACTGTCTGCATACGAGCGCACAGTTATGTGTGCTGGACAAATTATTTCCTTTCTATTCACAAAAACAAGCACGGACTAGATAAAAAAAAAACAGAGAAACACATACTTAAAGAGACAGTTAGCATAACCTCTTATGTCTTTGCCTCAGAGGCACAAAAGATTGAGGTTTTAATACAACCAACCATTAAATATTATTCCACATACCATAAGCATTGTATCACACGCAGTCTGTCTTGCCAGTTTGCAAATAAAAAGAAACTGGCTCCCAAACACACAGGAATGTTTCGCTTTTATCTTTTACCCGCGCTAACAGCAACGATTGTGAGGCCTCAACCTCACTGAGGTCAAACATCTGAGGATCAGCGAGGTATCCATTAGCTGCTTCCATTTATAGCAAAAGCCACGGCATGGAAAAGATTTTGTTTGCCCAGAACATTGAACTTTGATTAACTCCGAGGCAGAGGATGAAGTATTCCATAACGAAGCGTGCAAATTTCCTGCAAGTTTTCCAAGGGGGACTAATTGCTTCTGCCGTTGAGGCAAATTATCTGAACAAAAGCAGGAACACCCAAAGAAAGGGCAAAATATCACAGAAACGGTTTCAACATTCGGCTACAAGCCCACAGACTGGTTGTCTTGATGTGTAACATTGTATATGAGATATAAAAGGCCGTTTAAACAGGTTAATGCACTTTTGGTTATTTTATTGATGGTTATTAAACGCAAACCACACACGTCCCCTGCAGTAAAGGCAGGTTGTGCCCTGAATTTTAACACCAGTCACCACCAAATGATTTTTGGGTTTGTTACTGTACAGAAGCCCCCAGCAGGGGACTGATGTAATGATCTATTATGGACTAAAATGTCTCCAAAGACCCTCAGCAAACATGTCAGTAAAGCCTTTCACTGCTCATCCCACTCTTTGGCATTCACGAATTTGAATGAGCTGGAAAACACGTGGCGAACTCTTTTGAACTGAACATAAACTTTACTTTTCATCTGCAAGAAACAAACAGACGTTTACTTGCAGAACCACGTAAACAACCTGTGAAATTCATGCATGTTATGTACACATCGTATGTAAAGAACAAAGAAGTGGCTTTAGGTAAGCCAACAAACAAGCAAGAATAAACGCGCAACGCGTTCGTATACGTTCACACCTTAAATGTGGTTTAAAGCGAAAACTAGTTTTGCAGGAGGCTTGTTGATCAGGTTTCACAACACCGAATAGTTTTACTTTGTTATGGATGTTAACCACGAATAAGATACAGTAGAAAAGTTACAAGCACACAAAGTTGTGAGGGTAGAAGAGAGATCCGCGTTTACTTTGGGTCTGCTGCCTCCCCGAAGTTTCTGAAAAGTTTTACAGCTTCTTTAGAGTCAAAGTCGGATGTGTTACCTTGGATGGACTGGGTCCTGGTCGCTTTGAGACGCTTAAAGTTGTTTTTCCGATTCACGACCGCGGGACGCGCAGCAGGATACGTGCGTCTCTTCCCTCTTGCGCTACATTCCAAGGATTCTTTGCGGCTTTTTAAATAAACGCAACTTTCTTTGCGTCGCGCCGCGTTGAAGTCGTGCGAACGGAGCGGCTCGACGCCTCGCGTCACAGCCCGTGTGTTTGTTTAATGTACAAAAGGCAGGAAGGAAGTTAAAATGAGTGAGTCTGAATTGAACGGAACAGGCAGAGCCTCGCTGGACGGTTCACACAGTGAACGCAAGATTTGTGATGCCCGACACTACGTCAAAACTTTAATGTTGCGTTTTATTTATTTATTGATGTGCTTGTGATATTTATGAGGTTTAACTTTTGTTTGACGTTTGCAAATATGCACAGTTATGTAAATGCATATTAATATGTAGTTGTACAGGTGTACGCTATGCATGCGTGTTATGCACGCCACGTTTTCCATGTTTAAACGCTTGCAGGCGTTACTGAACAAATATATGATGTGCCTTTAAATGCATTTCTTAAGCAAAAGCTAACAGTCAAACTAGCTACTTATATAATTACCTTTAACCCTTTTTTGGTTTATTTTAAAATATAACAATAATAATAATGAATAATACTGCATTGAAATTACTCATAACCTTTAATAATGACTTTATATAATAAAGCATAACAAACATGAATAATAGTAGGAACAGATTCTGGGCTTTCATTGGTTTGAAAATGTTACATTAATTTATTTCCCATAATCGTCATTTGTAGTTTGAATAACTCAGTTCTGGTTGTTCACTGATGATTTTTTTCTGAAACACACCTAAGATGTCAAAGGCCAAAATGCAACAGCCGACCCATGTCTTAAACTGCTGTTGTGTCGGCAGCAATAAACTGATATCAGACTTATCTTCGTTTCCTACGTAAGCAACCACATCGCATAAAAGTGTGTCATATTCAAGTCAAGTGCATGGAAATATAACGCTATAGTAGCCAGTCTGATTTGAATAAGACAGGTTGGCAGATAGGTGGTATGGAAATGAATTTTCCGTTCTCTATTATTGGGACGGGGTGCATGAACGAGTTCAGCAATGCACAAATCATTTCTTCAAGTATAGCTAAGATCTAACCAGCCCTCCTGCAAACATAGATGCATCTCCACCACAATTTCACTGTCAAGTGCAACGGCTATAAAGTCAATAATAAAGCCACTGTAATCCTAGAACATCCATCCATCCATCCATCCATCCATCCATCTATCTGAACTTAAAATGAGCTAAGAACTCACCTCCCCACATGAATAGAAATAAAGAGCTTAAAACACAACTTTAACAAAACTAACTTGCATTTAAATGTCTAAAGAAAATCACAAATGGTCGTAAACTGCATTAATATTTCAAGTGGCTTGTTATAAATGTTGTCTTATGAAGCTACAGATGAAAAGGTTAATAATCGTATGATGGACAGACAGATAGAGTTACATAACAAACAGTTCATGATTGTCACAAAATACCACGTGCATGTATGTATTTATACAGCAATGACGCCCCCTAGTGGGAAAACAGCGAAAATGCGTAAATCTGTTGAGTGTTTATACTAACCAGCAGTTTGACGTCCAACCAGCAGAATTATTCACATGTCCAGATCAGAAACACGTTTAGTTTCTGTACTTTTATCCAGGCGACAGTGTAAAAATGGCGACTGTCCGCGATGCATCCATACATGTACCCAACATCTCCACAGTGAAGCTGTGGCGGGGTCGCCGTTTAAAGGGACTGGATACCGCGACGGGTGGTTTATACGAATCGCAGACCCCCGAAACGTGTAGTTATATGTGCTGATATGTGTGTTGATATATTGGTTATATTTAGGTTTGTGAGGGAACCTGTTCAGCCCCGCGTCCGGCGACGGTCTCCGCGCAGGTCACGTGACTGAACACGGCGCGTTCCCGCCTAACTTTTCAAGGATTTAATTGACAATAAAAGACGGATTTTTTTTACAGTAATTGATGCGTTAAATTAGTGCTTCATGTTTAACTGTTCGTGTGTATATTTATGCGTTTGTTTATTTATACGAATATAGAGGTCTCTTTAAACAAACAGCAGTTTTTGCACCACTAGATGGCAGAAACGGATCAATATTCGCTCACTTGTTTTTATATTATTATTATTATTACATTACTTCACTAATAGAGAATGTCTCTAATAGAGAACACAGTCATAGTTTTAAAATCAAATACTGCGTCATTATTATTATTATTATTTGTTGAGCTACTTATAAACAAGCATCGGATAGACCACAATTAAAAATATTTTGCCTTAAAATACATAATATTATTATTATTATTAAAACATGAAGTATCGTGTCCTCCAAATTGTATTAATATCGTCATTGTCATATTTATGGTCGTGACTGACAATAACGAGAACCAATGAAACGGCGTATAAAGTTTCCTAGTCACACCTTCTTTTACGTCACGTGTGTTGAGTGTCCAATAGCAGCGGGCGGGAGGAGGGGCAGACGGCTGTGACGCGCACGCTTCAGAGGGTAAACAGCTCATTCCTCGTGGACGCATGTCCGCTTTATACAGCTGGACAGAGCAAGTAAACGCCACATATTTAATCATTCTGGAGGTGAGTCCACACCTGACTCGTTTGTTAAGCACAATAACTCAATAATATGTTAATAATGTTATGCAAAGGCGATAGGTCTTGTGTCCTTCAGCTCGCTGGCTAACAGACGTGCATGTATCACGTGTTGTGTTATATGCAGCATGTTTCTGTATGTAATATCTATTTGTTATTGATATTATATGGTGAATATTTCTGTCTTTTAGATCGTGTCGACGTTGCATTTGCGATCTGCGTGTGACATGTTGCGTTTCGCACTTTTTGTATATGTGGCTGCAGTCGGATTGTATTATGTCATTTTAATACGTCTCTAACCAAAAAACTTAGTTTATAACAACAGCTTAGTTCATGCATTTGCTTCTTGGTGTTGATTCCAAAATGCTGTCTGAAAAAACAGGCCTTTTTGCACCACACTGTATCCCTGTTTTCTTAAAGAGACAAGCCCTGTTCTTCGTAAGAGGTTACATGTGCCAGAAATCATGCAAAGCGATAAGGGTTGGTGCTTCAGTACAGATATGACATGCATGACTTTGTGTTTAGATAACACGCGTGCTTACTGCACTTACATCTCCACAGAGCAAGATCGGACACAAACCATGTGTTGATTTGTTAAGATCAAGTCTTTGCAAAACCCATAAGCCGCCTTTGCTTGTAATGCTTTCTGTGCAGAGCTGCTAAAGTGATAAACGTCAGCCCTGAACTAGACTTTAACTTAAATGACCTGGTTGAGTTGTGCCTGTATCTAATGTGGCTTATTTTGATTTTGCGTGGTGCAGTTGACAGATTCATCAGTCAAACCCTCTGCCAACAGTTTCATGGAAAAATTAAACATGCACTATTTATAATAGTCGATGCATTAGGATTTATTAATCAGTGTAAGATTTATGATGCGTTTACATTATGCTGTTGTTTACCATCTTATTAACTATTGCTTTGTTTTATTAAATCACAACTTGGCAACACACACAAAAAGGGGCGTGTCCCTGTGCTGCTTCTGATTGGCTGGAAATCTGGTGTTTTTGTGTTGGTTAAACTGCTGGTCTCTGAGTTCCTGAAACAAGCCCCCTGTCTGGCAACAGTCTGTCATCACTCCTGCTATATCTGATGACAGCTGCAGTCGCCTTGCAATGCACAATGGAATAGGAGAGCGTGTCCTAAAATGGCTGACATTTGTTTTATTCACGGTTATCTGTTCAACACCTCAGTATCTGATATATTAAGAAGCCAGTCCAGTTTTTAGGGTGGGTGGCAAAGTTGTTGTTTTACCTGGGAAGAAGACAAGTGGGTGTTCATTTTAGAAAGACTTACAATGAGTTTGTTTGAAGTATTACAGATGCTTGCATTGTTCTGCAACTTCTTTCTGTTGACCAACAGCGCATGCAGTGTTTTGTAATAGTTATTGGCAGCTGTCATGCGCAGTCTTTGAGTCGCAAATATGCAGATATGTCCAGACATGCGGCTTCTTATTGAGGTGTAACAGCTACTGCAACTAATGCTGGAATATTGTTAGAACCGCTGCCAGTTGAAAAATCAAGGAAACTTGGACTTGGTTATAAAAACTGAATAGTTTGTTTTCCTGTGTCATGTCTTGCCAGTTATGCAAAATAACTGAGCTGACTTTAACACACTGTGCAGCACTGAGTGTTGACCTATTTTCACAGATAAGGTGTGATTGTATCCTGTATAATATTTCAAGGTCCTCTGTAGCTTTTATTTGTTTTGCAGCGGTATTGCTCAGACTGAATCACACATTCATGTTTGACTTACTGTGTTACTAGTTACTAGCACTAGTCATTGAAGGTTTTGACATTTGTCTTGGTGTGAAAATGTTTAACCTTTGTTGAAGCTGCCAGGAATTGTGATAACAGCTGTTCAGCTCCGACACTGTGGTGTTGATTTAAAGAGTCGATTTTTTACAGAGTTACAGTTAATCAACAGTGTAAATATATAATTGATCAACAATGTAAACGTATAACGTAAAGCTTTCATCTGCTTGCACTAACAAAACTGTTTGCAGTGTTTTTTTGTTTGGTTTGTTTGTTTTTTGACATGGCTATCAAACACTGTGGCAAAAGTTAACATGGTTTATTTTGTTTTCTACTGCTTAAGCCAAATCAATGTGAGGCTAATGGATTTTTGCTGTTATTGGCTGATAAAAACCTTCAGGTTGTGGATATTGTGTGACTTTCCCTCAATAGGTGTAAAGAGGAACCGTCATGGCAGGCGACATGTTGTTGTTAATGAGGGGTCTGGCCAAGTTGAGCCAGGCCGTAATAGAGACGCAGGCCAGGTCTCTGCGCAGCGGAGGCATCCAGTCCGTGGGTCAGAACATGCAGACGACGGCTGAGCAGGGCCTGAGCGCGGCCATGCAGAAAATCCAGGTGAGTTCATCTCCTAAGATTTTTCCAGGCCTGCCGAGGCGCTGCAGCAATGTTGTTGTTGATTGTTTGCAGTTTTGTATAATTCAACAGCTGCACTCCTGACGGTGTTGGATTGCGCTCCACAAAACATAAGATACAATAACTGTAACAAAAAGGTTATGCAAATTACATTTACCTGGAGATTGGGTTACCCAGGTTGAGCTAAACTCTTTTCCAAAGCATAGCACAGTGTGTGCTGCCAAAATATGTCTGTATCGGAGTTTCTGGAACTGACTGTCCAGTTCAGTGTTTTTTTATTTTCCTTATCAAACTTCTGAAGTGTCTTATAATCCGATGTGTCTGATTTATACACCTAATTGATTTCAGTTGTTGGAGAACATTTATAACTGCAGTCTGAAATGCTCTTATAAAACATTCAATTGCAAGTTTCTTGTAAAGCTATTTTTTAATGGCACAGTAGACATATCAAAATACAATTTATGTAAAAAGTTAAAGATTGATGCTTTAAAATAACCACTTTTTCACTATTTCAGGAGTTCACCGGTAGCCAGCAGAGTGTCACCGATATTAATCCGGACTTGGACTCCAAGTATGACTTCACATCTTCAGAGGAGAACTTTGAGAGTTCAGAACACGGAGGTTTGGACAGTGATTCAGTTTTTAGGGACTCTAGCGCAGGTGCAGATAGAACGTACAACCCGGCTCCCGGGAAGTCCAAACTGTTTGAAGGCTACAAAGACCCCACCAGCCAGTTCACGGGTCAAACGCGGTCGTACCACCAGGACCACTCATCTGTTGGAGGTCTCACAGCTGAAGACATCGAGAAGGCCAGAGAGGCGAAGCGAAACGGCTCCAAACCTCACAAACAAATGGTACCAGAGATTTTTCAAATCTCTCAGCAGCCATGAGTAACTAACTGATGTAGTCAAGCGTCACAAGAGGATATTAACAGCAACATGTTTCTTCTGCTAACATTAGTAGTTAATATAAACATTTAGGGTAAAGATGAACTTCATTATAGAGTTTATTTAAAGCCATGTGTAAAGTTGAGGGAAGTTCTGTGTTGATGTATTTTTTTTATAAATACACTTAGAAATTAATCAATGTTTATATTACCAATGTTAAAATCCAGCGTAAGTACTGTTGGTCACAACAAGCATTATACTGTTTATAATTAAACCATCATTTACGGCCAGTTATTGCTAGTTAGTGTTAGATATTAGTTAATAATTTTGGACAGGATGTTGTCGCTAGAAAGCATTTTATTGGACAGAAATGAGTGTAGCTCAAACTATCCATTAAATCAGATGAAAATTCATGTTGATCTTCTGTGTTTTACTTTAATGACCTTAAAGTTCTTGTAAGTTATTATCTTATATGATTGTAACCCATGACGGTGTGTCAATGTTTATTTTTGCTGTAGCTCAGTGAACGGGCGAGAGAGAGAAAGGTTCCGGTGACACGGCTTGGCAGACTGGCAAATTTTGGAGGTACCGGGTCTACTTTCCTCTGTTGTTGTTCTTTTTGGGTTCTGAAAGGCTGTTATTGTCAATATTATGCCCATTTTTGGGCCTGAGGTGTGTGAGAGAGGAACGTCTCTTTCCACATACATCAAGAGGAGCCAGACTGAGGGTTCAGAGCTAATCTGCAGATTGGACAGGAGTACTGGTGCCGGTGACTGACTCTGTGTGGGATTATGGGAGAGAGATTAACCGGAATGCCTCCTGACATGCTTCTCATTTTGTTGTGGCTGTCTGTGACTTTCTTCACTTTTGTTGTTGCTAATTGACAGCGTATCGGTTGTTTCTGGAAGGATTATCGCTGAACACGGCGGTCAGGGATGGACACGTCTTAGGTTTTGGAGGGAAAAGTGCTGTCATGTAGGAAAATCTCTTGCTGTGGGTCACAGTAGCTCTGTGTGACGGGGTTCGTCGTACACTTGTTTTCCACTGACGTGCGCTAATGGACATGTTAAAAAATATCTTGTGTCCTCAGCTGCTTGTGTGTGCGAGCAACACGCCGGTCGGTGCAGGACGGTTGTTATCAGATTAAACTCCCATCTGCTTTGGTTACAAGAAAACAACTTTGAACGTCTGTTTACGTCAATTCCATATATGGTCTCAGCATCCTGTACACCTGACAGCGTCCTCAGGTGGGACGTTCTCTGAGCTACTGATGCATCATGGGATTGTGGAAGAATTGTTATTAGGTTTTTTAAAGGCTGCAGTCTGTAACAATCAACTCTCTACTGCCGCCTTTGTTTCAAAAACAATTGAAATGATTTAATGTAACACGGTAAAATAAGTTGTCGCTCTTGCTAACACTGAAGCGCTGCGAGGAAGCAGGAATTAGTTTGGGAATAAGTCTGTCTGTGATTGTGGTTCACACAGTAAGTTTATTTGTGCATCTGACCTTTTGTCCTCACCTTGACCTCAGTACTGGACATACTGCTCTCCCGGGTCTCCAGTTCTCTTGGCCCGGTTTCTCTGACCCTCATTGGACAGCTAAAGGTTCTGATTAAGCGCCTCCAGAAATAGCAGGTGGTCATCATTTTGGCAGGCGTTCCTCGGTTACAATTTGGGTGAGCGTAGACAGCCATTAAATCAGTGTCTTAACAACTGTTTTTTATTATCATGTTCTTTTTGTTTATCTTCAGCACGTTGTTTATGTTCAGAAACATACCTCAGTGTTTTTGTAATGCGAGACTCAAGCCCGTAGTGTCGGTCATGCTATCATGTCACCTGTAAACGATCTTAATCTCCACATTGGAAGGGGCCCATATGGTGGCGGGGGGTTGAGCGTCAGGAGATCTAGGAGTGTAACTGTAATGGGTTTTGGACAGACAGACCGTAAGACCCCAGACACTGCAATCCCAAAATATCAGTTTTTTCTGTAGATTTCACATCACACTTGTTTTGTATGTGTGTGTGTGTACAGGTCAGTTAATAAAAACATCCAGGCAAAGCAAATAACATTTCATTAAATTGGTTGCAGTGGTTCAGGTGTTGGTGTTGAAACTCGTCCACAGCTCTAGGAAAGAAACGCAAACAGGAACCAGTTTAATCATCAACCACAGCTGACCTGACAGAACTTCCCCAGCGGCCTTTATCTAAACTTTATTTGGCACTGAATCTGTGTTTAAGCTACACACGTGTTCTTGAGTTTCCTCAGGTTTTTGGAGAGAAACAACAGGTCAAAATCATTTGTTTACACTGTTACAACTGACTTGAAACCCCTCCTGAATTTGAGTTTCAGAGCTGGAGTGTTACATAATCACAGTTACATAACTGCTGAAAGTTGCACCAAAACTTGTTATTTCTGGCTTGTACCGCAGTTGTGATGATCACAGTGTTTTCTGTTTTTCTACGTGCTATTTTTGGTGTTTTCTTCAGGCAAGTTTACATTATTCAACATGTGAGTGTAGATGTGTGTTAACAAATCGGTCTACAAGACAAATATTAATACAAGCTGTTAATCTGAGACTGGACTGAACAGCTCTACAATGTTGAAACTTAACATTTTATGATTCAGGCGTCTTATAAAAAGTGTCCTGAACACATTTTTAAGTCGGTGAGAAAATACATTTATGACATCAAAACGATTTTCCTTAATTGTGTTTCCACACCTGTAACTGGAGCTTGAATGGTGTGATTGTGTATTTAAAACGTTTCAGTATGACCTCACACATGATGTCATTGTTAAGTTTTGTACAACAGGAGGTCTCCTGTGTCTCTTGCAGGTCTCGCCGTGGGTTTGGGGATTGGAGCTTTAGCAGAAGTGGCAAAGAAAAGCCTGAGATCAGACGAGAAGAATGGTGAGAGCTTTATTTCTGTTGCTATAATCGTTCGTGTGCATCATGTGTTTTAGTGACCAGACGAGTGTGAGTAAATCCAGCAGCTGTTATTTTCCCTTTCGTATCGAAACATTTATATAGTTGATCAGTCCAAAGTTAAACTTCTAAAGTAGCTGTCAGAACCGAGAGGCAGTTCTGATGAAGAGCAGACCAAATAAACGTGTTTCATGTTATGTATGTTTACATATTTCTGTGTAATAATGGTTAAATGTGTACAAGTTTATTTTTTGTATCATCTGCACTCTGCGTGTTTAAAAAAAAAAACAACATTATACAATTAAATTTAAAGGTAATTCATTTTCATAATGATATTTCTGAGTAGAATGACATGTTTTGCAGAAAATACTGTAGGGTGAGACTTGATTTCATTCTTCAGGATTTGACTGGATCATATGAAGGATACTGTGTTATTATTGGTTAATATTATTTTGCCCCTCCCACATGGACGTGGGTTTATGATTCTCAAAGGCTCTTAGTTTTGTTGGTGCCGAGTCGCCAGCAGAATTCTACATTCCTGTTCTACTGGTTATTTTCACAGCATTCCTTGTTAGCGGGCGGTTGTGGCTAATACAATGGTGAGTTACTTTGTTGATTTATGTCAATCTGACTGGATGTAGGAAATGAACGTCATGCAAGAAGATCCTGTGAGTTTAGTTCTGGATCAGCGTTACCTTTGACCTCATCAACGCATGCAGGAACAGCCCAGACATTCTCACGCAGATAATGAAGATCTGTTGAGACTAATCCCACAGTTTTTGTTTACAAGCATTGGTCACATGTTGCATTGTGGACAGACTGTTCTCTGCAACACACTTGTTGTTGCAAATTCTACTGTTTGCCATTTATTCAATGAAAACTTTCAAAGGCAGGCCAGCGATTCTTTCCAGAAACATTTGTTGTTATGCCGGTTAAATGTCTCTTCACGTCCCGATAGGAATGAGTAAGTAAAGTGGTCTAAATACATTTACATATGTTCTGTAGAGAGAGCAGGAGAGTAAAATGTTTGTCCAATCATTACATTCAGTCCGATCACGATAATAGGCCTGTCAGACATGTTTTTGCATCATGTTCACGTGTATTACAGGAGGCATGGCACTGAAGAGAGGAGGAAGTTAGCCTGGTAATGCTAGTGCCTCAGAAATGATCTGCCGTACCCTTAATCGATCGATCACCAGAATCATGCCTTGTTTTCAGTTTTAATTTTGTTTTCACTCTAAAAACAAAACTCTGTTTCACTCTCTTGTTTCTCTCCAGAAGTCTATATTAATAGACTTGTAATTTCACACAGGTGATAAAAAGTCAGTTTTGGACCAGAGCCCTTTCCTGTCAGAGGCGAATGCGGAGCGTATCGTCCGGACGTTGTGTAAAGTGCGCGGGGCAGCTCTCAAACTCGGCCAAATGCTGAGCATCCAGGGTAAGAAAACCAGTTCTTCATCCCCTAACCTTCTGCTAATGCACAACTAGTTACCTGATTCAACTGAGTCACCCAGATATCTGTCGGGGTCACCCGTGACTGAGAGGGTCAAAGGAGATTGAAAATCATGGGTGGTCTAAAGTTGGTCTAAAGGCACGAGGCCATCTTTGGTTTGACAAGCAGATGATATAAGACTCTTACTGTACATGACAAATGGGGTAGAGAAATAGGAGATGAGATTTATTTCCTGTCTAATATTCAGACATCTAAAGATACAGTAACCTTGTGTGTCCTGCGTTGTTTTTCATACAGGCAGTAACTGTTACTTGTACAGTAACGGGGAAAATTAGGGCACTCGACTGATTCAGTGGGATAAAGACATTTGAAATAAAGACTTGAAAGTCATTTTGCATTTTGAACCTTTGAGCATTTTAAACAGATAAAAATTTTGTATGTCTTGCATAAATTCAAATTTGAAGGTAAAATGAGTTTTTGAAAAGTTTTAATGACACCATGATTTCCAAAACATAACTATTACTGTGAAAAGTGAAATAATAGTTTGTAATCCAAATAAAAGTTTGGCAGATACTGTGAAAATTCATGGAACCAGAATTTTCCAGCTCATAACCTCATAAAAAAGTTGCCTGTCACGGCTTCACCTCTGTGTTTCATTCTGTTATGCTGTCCAGCAATTCAAACACTGTGCAACTTCTGTGACATTTGTCATAACTCAAATCACTCTGCTGTGAGTGTAGCAGAAATATCCAGCGCGTTGGTGCAGAGGGATGGAAACGCACGCATAGCCCCTGACAGAGAATGCAACATGTATGCTGCAGCACAATCTCTCTGCGTGACGTTCTCCGCACTGGACCCATGTCTCAGCGTGAGGTCTGCTGTATTGTGTAAGCTGCAGATATACGGCTGGTGGCACCCGTGTTAGATGCCCGAATTGCTGCTATGAGCCAAGCTCAAAATAATCCGTCAGTCATTCCAGACACGCAACCTTTACTCTGCACTAACAGAAGAACCGGCCTGCCAGATGAAATCTGTGATCTAAACACGGATAAACCGCTGTGTTTAGGAACTGTGATGTTTTTCAGGTTTGTTGCGAGAGACATTTGAACATTCAAGAGTGTCATCATCCCAAAAATAAATCAGACAGGGGAAGGGGATCAATTTGTGAAGTAATATCAAGTACTGAGACCGTCTTGAGGCCACGTCACGTTCCTCAGCAAGTGTCTCAGAACATGTGAGGTCATCAAATGTAGGTCAGGAAACGGCAGCAGAATGGAAACCATGGCAACCGTTTCTCTCAGGCAACGTGATGATAGATTTTCTTGTTTATGATTTAAACAGCATGGAAAATTTCTAAATCATCAACCCTTGATGTCTTAAATATAGACGCAGGTTGTCCTACATGTTGAAGGTGATTTTGAAGGAGAGCTTGTTGTTTATTCAGCTCTCTCTCTCTCTCTCTCTCTCTCTCACCCACCCATGGTCCTGAATGCCTGTAAGTGTTTTGCTTATTTAGTGTTCACACTAACTTCAGTGTTTAATCTGGTTTCAGATGATGCGTTCATAAACCCACAGCTGGCCAAGATCTTCGAGCGCGTCCGTCAGAGCGCAGACTTCATGCCAATTAAACAGATGATGGTACTGATCTTTAAAACCTCAACGCTCTCTGCTGGTAGTTGCTCGATATTCAGATGTTGTATATTGTAAACTCAGCACATGGTGTGTTTGCTCTCTGCAGAAAGCCATGAACAGTGACCTCGGCCCCAACTGGAGGGATAAACTGGAGATGTTTGAGGAAAGACCTTTTGCAGCTGCTTCCATCGGCCAGGTCCACCTGGCCAGGATGAAAGATGGGCGAGAGGTGGCCATGAAAATACAGGTTGGTTTCAGGTTGAAGGGAGCTGGAATATTCGTCTTCAGCTCAGAGGGTAGAGCGTGACGTTGGCAACGATGAGGTTAAAACAATATCATAAATGCAAAAACCCAGACCGCTGTGCTGTTTCCAGTCCAACCAGCAGTTTGGAAACATTACAAAACAAATTAGCCTCTATTAACATGCAGCACAGGGTTACGGCTGTTTTGATTGGACGTCTGCTGTGGCGCTGCTATCATGGGCCAGTGTGTGTTCATGTTTCTCATAGCTCCAACATCCTGTAGACTTGTATTGCCTTTTAAAAACAGATGAGTGTCCAGGGACCCATTTGTGTGTTTATTTACATTTTCTGCCTGTTTTAACGGAAATAAAAATAATCTTGAGATGTGGCATATCAGCTGAGAATAAAACTCCCCAAGATGTTCAAATTCAAGATTTGTTGTTTGATATTTTAGAACAAATCTACAGAAATAATGTCTTGATGCGTTGTTGTTGTTTCCTGCAGTATCCTGGAGTTGCGCAGAGCATCAACAGTGACGTGAATAATCTGATGACCGTTCTGAGCATGAGCAATGCGCTTCCTGAAGGTGATGCCATCACTCCTGTTTACTCGTCTGATCCCATCTGCATGCATCAGTTTCTCTTTGTGATTAATGTGCATTTACTGTAAGTTGTCGCACGTTGACCAATCAGAGCTCCAGACGCTGAGTCATTGTCAAATGAGAGGGATTTCAGGCTGCACGTTGACCAATCGGAGCTCCAGGAGCTGAGTCATTGTTGAAACAGCTGTGATCAAATCTAGACAGATATGCCGCCGTCTCTGATCCAAACTTAAATCTGCAAACACAGTTTGACCTTTTCAGGCATTTGAGCTTCAAAGCAGAACATTGTTTATTACCTTCTAAAGAAGCAGGAGAGAAATGACGCAAAACAGAAACTTCATTGAAGGCCAAAATATTTCTCACGTCATGCCAAACGTTCACATACAAACTGTGTAGAATTAGCATGAAGATGTGATGCTAGCGTGTAACGTGTCTCATGTGATGGTCGTGTCTGCAGGTTTGTTTCCAGAGCATCTGATAGACGTGATGCGGCGAGAGTTGGCGCTGGAGTGCGACTACATCAGAGAAGCAGAGTGTGCGCGCAAATTTAAGTGAGTGAAACCGAAACAACCAGCAGATCCAGAATGGATCCAGCAACAAACAGTATGACTGTAATAATCAAAAGGAAAACGTTGTCAGTAGAGCTGTCAGTAGCAGAAACAGAAATGTTTCTAAAACAGAATTTGTGTGTGGAGTTGTCACTGCAGGTTTGGACTCGGTTCAGACCATCATGTTTATGAACAGAACCGTAACCTGCACACATCAGTACTGCTAGTTTCTGTGGCTTCAGAGCTCATTTATCAGCCTTACATTTATCAAAGCTCTGCCTGTAGTTTAATGTCTTTACACGCGTCAAAAATAAACATTACAACTGCCCGGAATGATCGTGCAATTCTGTATCCTCATATAACATCACCTTCAGAACTCTGGCCTCAGAGCCCAGGACTAAAAATAACCCCTCGCCGCTGCCGGGCGGGTTCTCGGGTCAGGATCCGAATGACATGATCTGAGGAACAGTTGTTGACAGACTGTAAATCTGTAAGTTCTTTATGAAGCAAAACTGGAAACTATCAGGTTTGTCAGATAGTCTTGTTCCTCGTCCACCCTGATGTTCTCAGGAGAATCACACGTGTTCTAATAGAACGGTTCTTCTGAAAGGTTCTGGGTGTTCAATCAACAAACTTTGCAACCGAGTACAACCTGTTGAGGAACTTAAAACTGTTACTGGGATGGTGTAATATAATATAGCTTATAGCCTTAGTCTGGTTGGTTTTATTGAATGGGTTGGTTGTTGGTTAGCTAAAATGCCAAATCTACAAACTACATTTACATGTAAAAAAAACTTTCTGATGCTGGAAACAGGAGGAACAGAGAAGGAAGGAGTTTAACCAGTTGTAACAGGGATTAGTCAGGTGGAAAGGTCAGGCTGTCCCACACGGTTTAGCAGACTGTCAATCCAGTGATTATCTTCAGACCTGATGTTCTTCAGCACATCTTCTGCTGGTGCCTCAGTGGCTTTGTGTTTTTTTGCAGGGAGCTCCTGAAGGATCACCCGTTCTTCTACGTGCCGGATGTGATCAATGAGCTCAGCAGCCGCCATGTTCTCACCACAGAGCTGGTGCCAGGGTTTCCTCTGGACCAGGCTGAAGGTCTCTCACAGGAGCTGAAGAACGAGGTATTCGCTGGCCTGCTGTAACTGAGCAGTTTTATGCATTTGTCACTGCATACAAATGTTGTTTTTGAAATGCAGGTCAGGCTGATCCGCTGTGAATTGGTTGCTAGCCTGTTAGTTATGTAACCACAGACATGCTGTAAGTCGGTGTGACATTAGGGCCGCTGCATTATTCTATACAGAGTGAATCACGTGGAGGCCAGTGGGTTTTCTGGGCATTAGCGCCACCTAGTGGTGGAAATATGTGTTGCCATATTAAAGCTAAAGGTGCAAACGTTTAAACAACCGTATAATAAACAAACATCTCACAACAAATCCTAAACAGAAATTGTTGATCAAACTTTAAATACACAAAAGTCACACATTGACACAAAGTCAATAAGTGTGATTAATGTCATTTTTAAACACATGTGGTTTATAAATAAAAGCTGTTGACTGTTTACTGAACCCTGTTTACTGATCTCAGATCTGCAAGAACATTCTGGTTCTGTGTCTGAGGGAGCTGTTTGAGTTCAGATACATGCAGACTGACCCCAACTGGTCCAACTTCTTCTACGATCCACAAACTCACAGAGTAAGACCTCACTGTAAATCTATTCTCTTATACTTTGTAAATGTTTACTACTTGTATTTTACAGTATTACCTTTACTGTAAATCATGTAAATATGAAGGTAATGAGGTTTTGAAGTGACAGTGAAGCGTTTCTGAATCCACAGGTGGCTCTGCTGGACTTCGGTGCAACTAGAGGCTTTGACGAGAGTTTCACGGATGTTTATATCGAGGTAGATGCATCAAATATTAATATAACAGTCACTGGAAATACATGCTGTCATCTAATGGCTGTTTTTCTCTGTATTGAAGATCATCAGAGCAGCAGCTGATGGAAATCGAGAGGACGTTTTAAAACGATCCGTCGATATGAAGTTTCTGACTGGCTACGAGTCTAAGGTGGGTGTGGCTACATCTCCCTGGTTTGTGTTCAGGCAGCATTTGAGACGCCCGAGCTAACGTCATCTCTTCTCTCTCAGACCATGGAGAACGCCCATGTGGATGCGGTGATGATTCTGGGTGAAGCCTTCGCCTCTGAGGAGCCGTTTGATTTCGGAGCTCAGAGCACCACGGAGCGCATCCACAACCTCATTCCCGTCATGCTCAAACAGCGACTTATTCCTCCCCCGGAGGAAACCTATTCGCTGCACCGCAAAATGGGCGGGTCTTTCCTCATCTGTTCCCGCCTCAACGCTAAGATTAGCTGCAAAAAAATGTTCAAGGAGGCCTATAGCAACTACTGGAGCGGTCGTCAGGACAGGCCGAGCCCGTAACGGACAGTATTCCCAGCAAGACACAGAGTTGAGGCTTGGCGAGGATGAGGCACAGCGAGGATAAGGCATGACGTTGCGGCCAATCGAATGTTAAAGAACGGCACTTTGGACAGACTGAATGCTACCATCATACACGTTTTTGCTTTTTTTGTGTGTGTTTTTTGGAAAATAATATTCATGATGATGGTCGTTTAGTCCAACGATGTGTTTATGTGCCTATAGAATTTCTATAACCAAGAGAGTTGGTTACTTATCAGGTATGGGTTGGTAGTGATTGGCTGTAGAAGACTGAACAATTCATAACCAAGGCAACAGTTTTGGCAATTGTTGGACTGTTATCCTAAATCAATGTTAACTTTGATGCATAAATTGTTTGACAGCATTTCAAAGTTTATTTTCTTTTATGGTTTGTTTGTGACTCTGAATGTTGCGCACAAAATCTAGACACTTGATGAGGCCAAAGTAAGACATCGTTTTGTTTTCCTCAAGGGAAGCACAGAGGAATCTGTTGCAGTCACACACCTACTAACCTTTGTAGATCAGATACAACATTTTCTGTGTTTTCTCTGATTTAAAAAACTGCCAGGCCTGATCATTTCAGTCTATCATGTTGTTATAATGCGTTTTAAGAAGCGATGATTTCGGAAAGGGTGGGACAAACGTCAGCACTTATGTGTGAAAGTACATGAACTTAAATGTGCCTAAAGGTATTTGAGGTAAAGAGAGAAAAGTGTTGTTTAGTCTAATAATGGCTTCATATCATGTTGGAAAAGCTTTTTCTAATTTTCTTGGTATTTGCATTCTTACTACAAATTGTGAAGTTGTGATAAAAATGAACATTAAATTTTTGGAATCAAGACACGAGTCCTTAACGTTTTTATAGCAGCTATATTAATATCACATGATACACTGCCACAGCTAATGTTATTAGCACATGCAAAAAACAGGTTTTATAATTTTATTATGCAAGTTGAAGAATAAATATTTAATACACAAGTAACTGTTCTTAAGTATCTGAACAGGATTTTTAAGGTGCTCAAATGGTTCTGTCTGCAACAATGAAGAAATACTAACATTTCATTTGCTGGAAATGTATATGGCTTTGCTTTCATATAGTCTGTGTTTTAAGTGTTGCACGACCACCAACACGACACTTTATTATCTGTGAATCATCCTCGGTTTCAGGTTCGTGTTTCTGCAGTTCAGTCGCTGATTCTCCACATTGATGTGTAATAAATGTCCGGTTGATGGCAGCACGAGACGGGAGGGAAAACGTCTAAACAAACTGATGATTCTCTATGAATTGATTGAGGTTCATTTGGTAAATATTTCAAAACGGTGTGACGCAAAATAAATGATCCGTGACTATAAAAAAAAACATTGTGTAATGCATTTAATGAATCAAGGTGGTTATATCTAATATATTATGTGAATTTATAGCTACAGGTCATCTATAAATCAAATCATATGCTGTGAAAAAATGATGTAGTCACTATTATTGACAGGCAGGTAGGACATCCTATCATTGTATTTGGACCGAATGCAATGATTGGACGGGCGTTTTATGGTCCTGCATCCCACAGAAGATATTTAAATATATTTAGACCACTTTTAAGAGACTTTTAACCACCGTAACGAAAAATGATTCTGGAAACTTCGCCCTGCTTTAAAATGTGGACGTGTCATTAAGAACGACCACAAGTGAGTGCGCATGAAATATACAAGGTGCTTTTATTTGGCTGGGTAACAGCACTGATGAAATGACCGTGCGAGAGATGCTAATAAACCGTCCTCAGGGAGAGATGAGCTGCCATTTTCTCCTGCTTTCATTCTGCAGCGATGCATTAAACACACATTATCTGTGTGTGTGTGTGTGTGTGAGATTAGCCTTTCAGGGCTTCTCATTCATCACAGTCAGTGAGATAAAACACACAGAGCTTATGATGCTCATGTGAGCCTCACGGTTTTGTTGGCCGTTCTGTGACCATATAGTGAGTTCAGATGTGAAGCATACGTGTGTGTGTGTGTGTGTTGTTCCTAGTACAGAAGACTCATAAATCATCCAATATATATTTATTTGTGCCCCATATTGTCACCATGTGTGTATTACCACACCCTCACAGATCTCAGTAATGCGGCGTGAGTGTGTTAAACTCAGCAATAGCATGAGTGCAATAATAGCCGTCAGACTATTTATCATCCGGATGTTCGGCCCGTACTGCAGTTTTCCAGTTACTGAGAGCTGATAATGTGCTGCTGTCGACTGCAGCTCTGCTCCACACCAGATAAGAAGCAACTGTCCTCTTTCATTAATGCATAATCTCGGTTTCTATTCAGCGTGTTGCTCTGTGTGTGTGAGCGTGTCTATTTCATTGCTTTACTCAAAGATTTAATGCTTCTTCAATTTCAATAAAAGAGTCTGTTTAAATGTTAAAAATCTCTCTTTCTCAGTAAAGAACAGCCGTAAGGAACAACTCAGATCAGCTCATTTTACAACTCAGTGATTGTGTTTGATATGTATATAATGTTAATAGAATTACTGCAACAACGTTTGATAACTTTGGGACAACGTTGAGAACGGATTTGGGGTCAGACTCTTGTCCTGGGTTGGTAAATATAGCAACGAACCATTGAGAACCGATTTTCTCATTGGTGTGATGAAGATTTCTGCTGTATTGAAATGGCTGGATGTTGTCCAGCTGAAAAAGCGAGTGACCTTCTCTAAACGGTTCCTCTCTGTGTTCTTCTGCTCTCCTCATATTACCACAGAAATTGCTTCTCACACTCCAGCAGTTTAACATCTCCACACCGGCCCTGAGATGTGCTTGGGAAGTATTTCCTGTTGACAGACTGTTTGTGCTCTTTTCTGTGGAGCCTCCAGGTCTCTCCCTCTCTCTCCCGTGGTCTGTGGTTAGTGACCCATCAATGAGATGTGGTCAAGAACTCTGTTTCAGCCTCAGGGAATTAACATTCATTACTGACTGGAGAACCATCAGACCTGAGTTCTGCTCTGACTTTCATCACGTGTTTGGATTTGAGCTACATGTAAATAAACATTCGAACCGTGTTGCAACATTTTGTCTGCATTTGGCAAAACAAACTGCAGTGCATTTAAATGTAACGTTTTATTTTATTCAGTATTTGTTTTCTGACCCACAAACATTGCACCTGAACTGCATTTAATGACCTGTAATATTTTTAATAAGCGTTTCTGTAGCTCTGATGGGGAAACACAGCAGACAGCAGCACAATGGTTGTGGGTTCAAAACTTAAATTTGCTGGATAAAACGTTTTGCCAAATGCAAAAATGTAAATTTCATGTTATCTGGATTATTATGGCATGTTTGCATGTATATGAACTTTTTTGTAGAGGCTTATTGATGAGTTTATTGATTGAATAGCACCAATAAAAGTCATTATAGGACGTGTTTCAGAAGGGCGAAACAGTTAACCTGACATCAGACTCAGAATCAGTCTGTGTGCTGGGGTACGGTGTCCTGTAAACAGGGATATGAGAGAGAGACGCCGCCCTCCTCAATGGAGATAATTTACTGGCTTGTTTTCATCGGACAAGGATCTATAATTGAAATGACAAGAAAGATGCATGGATACACAGCTGTTAGTGTTTGAAGTCATGAATTTCAGCCGAATATCTGACATTCTTTCACCGCTCTGTCCATCAAACAGTCCGTCGTCAGAGCTGCTGCACGGCTGAAAGAGGATCAGAGGTGTGATGCTTTATCCAAGCCATCGACCCGTCATCACGCCACACGACTTCCACCCGCAGCCACACTGTTATTCATCATCTCTGCCTGTTTCCGTCCACACACACTCACACTGTCTGTCTCACACTTACACACACTGATACACACAC